>PVLA01015332.1:0-25810 GCA_004027455.1 Hydrochoerus hydrochaeris
CTAATACAGAAAGGCTAGGTATATGTGTAGAGACTTATACATGTGTAGAACTTCTAAGTAGTTTATGAGAATGGATTATAGTTATTGTAAAGAAAAAAAGGAAAAGAGAGTATTCTAAAGGATATAACTGCATGTATGTTTGAGTGTGTGGAATTAATAAACATGTTGCTAAAGTTTTAGTTGGATGGACGAGCAAAACGGACTGCAGTCTCACTGTCTGGATGTCCACTTTGTGGACTTTAGTTTTGTAACTTGAACAACTGCATCTAAGAGGAAAGTATGTAATTATCAACTAGTGATTTTTTACTGGTTACTATTTTTGTTTTGTTTTTGAGATTTTGTATTGTTTCTACCCTCTTTCTGTTTCAAAATTTTTTCTTTAAATAAAAAAATTTTTTAAAAAAAGCAAGAGGAAGAAAAGAAAGTGCTCTAAAAGAGATAACTGTATGTATACTTAAGGGTATAGGATAACCATGTTACTAAGTTTTTGTTGGAACGGTGAACAGAACTGTTTGCAGCCTCACTGTTTGAATGTCCACTTTGTACGATTTAATTTTGTAACATGAACATCTATATCCATGTAATGTATCAAATAGTGATTTCTTACTGTTTATTTGTGTTTCTGAATTTCTGTACTGTTTCTACCCTTTTTTCTGTTTTGCTTCCCCCCCTCTTTAAATAAAATTTAAAAAAAACAATTATGGAAACAATTATCAGCACCAGCAACCTTGGGATTCTTGGAATATGGTAGGAAAAGTGTTTGGAAATCTGACAAATCTAGTTTCTTAATTTAACCCCATGGAATTACACAAGGTACTCAAGCATCTAGATTGTCAATTTATTTTCTCTACTATTGAGATAATCAGATCTATCTTACAGAATCAATGAGAGGATTAGACAACATAAATATAAAACACCATGCACAGCATAGATGCTCACTAAATAACATAGCATTGTTTTTCTTAGTCAGTACCTAAATCTGTGATTGCCTGTAGAAATTTGATGCCCTGATAGTTTCAATAGTCAATACTTACATTCCAACCACTAGTCTTTCTTGGGGAAAAGGAGGAATAACATAAGTGAAACAACAAAAGAAAGAACAGAAAAGAACATGTAACAAAATACATACTTGGGCAAAATCTGGAACAAGGGAAATTGTAACATAAAGAAAAACTGTAAGACTAAGAAGTTGTGTCCTGCTATGAGACCTAGGAAATTTCACATGTGCCTGAAATCAACAATAAAAACTCATACTCCTGAGGCCCTAGGGGCTTTGTGTGGTCAAGGGAAAACTATTAAACTATTTTCTTTCATTTCCAGAAACTTGTAGGAGGAGTTCTGCTTATGGTAAAGAGGAAAATTTGATTTCAAAGCTTTAGCTGATTCTTTATATTGACTCTTCCTATGTTCTGGGATATAAAAAAATGATGTTTAGTTTTAGGGAAAAGACAAAAAGCTAGCTCTCTCTGATTAAGTAAACAATTGTGTGAGGTTGGAAGAAAGAAGAAAGAGGAGGTAGCAGTAAGCAACAACTTGAAAAGATACATCCAGAATGAAACTTCCTCATGGAGGAGAAATAGCTGTTGGGTTTTAAGGCAGCATTATCTAGCATTGTTAAAAAGCTACTGTTTGTCTGTGTCTAGCTCTGTCCTGGAACTTGTAAGAGTTACACAGGTCATATTTGTTCTTAGGCTTCTGATACTTGTTTTGGAGAGACACCTCTTCACTAAAAGTCTGTCATATACTGTAAGTTCTTGTCACTTATGGGTTTCCAGTGGCATGAACCATGAGAAAAGGTGACCTCTGCTTGAGCCAGGAGCAGTGGCTGGCACACTCACTTGACACTTAGCAGGAGGGCAGGTGTCTTGGAAACCCACAGAATTTTAAGGAAATATTTCTGAAAGCATTTGGAGTCAGAGCTTGAGAATCGTCTTTATGCAGGTGTTGAAGGGTGACCCCTGCACACCAGGGGACCTCAGTTATCTGGGGACATATGTGGCTCACTGATCATGGCTTGTTCAACTAAAACAAGAAGGAGTCAGATTGCAGGATCTCATCCAGATATAAACTAAGACTTTGTGACCTGCAGAAACATGGCAGAGACAATATTGTGGTGAGGTGGGGGGAATTAATTTGAACTGGGGCAAAGGGGGGTAGATAAAGTGGAAAAGATAAAGAAGAAGGATATTCAAATGGAGGAAAAAGCACAGGAAAGGTTTAAAATGGGAATACATGTTGTATTTATGGTGACTAAAATACCAGCTCGATTAAATATAAAATACAAGCCAGGAAGCAGAATAAGAGTGAAAACAAAAGATGATACCCTCCCTTTTCCTGATTTTTAATGAAGATAATCAGCAAAATTCACTGAAGAAGGATTGTGACTCTATGTGTTTATATTTGGCAAAGTTATTATTTATGGGTAAGAAGAGAGATGGGCACAAACACAAAGAATATCAACCCTACACTCTTCAAACAAATTATTAAAATACTTCAGCCAAAATTAAAGAGGAAAAAATCTAAAATCAACAGTGGTTGATCAACAAATATGCTAAAATGTATGGTTAAACATAATGAATTTTGATAATAGTATAAGTCATACTACAATTCTTAAGCATTTCCTGAAATAATGACAACACAATATAAAAAAGCTGCCAGGTGTGGTGGTACACTCCTATAATCCCACCACTTGGGAGGTTGAGGCAGGTGGATTGGAGACAAGCCTGGGCTATAAAGTAAGCCCAAGGCCAGCCTAAACTGCATAGTGAGACCCTGTCTCAAAAAGAAAAAAATTAAAATAAAAAAAAAATATATATATATATATGAAAGTTAACAATTACTTGGAAATAAAATTCTGTTTTCAACAAAATGAGTAGAGAAAACTTACTAAAACATGAGCATTGCCTAGTTATTTTTCATCTTACTGTTAATAGAAAAATCCAGGTTAAAATATGTATATTTAAAAATAGACAACAGAAAAGTAGCAGAAGTTTCAAATACCAAAAGAAAGGTAAGCAAAAGAAAATTGCTCAATTTAGAAGATACAAAAGAGATGCAACATGAAATAGAGCACAAAAAACCTAAAACTTAAAATGGTAGGAATAAAATCAAATATCGATACTTAAAACAAACAGGAAAATGGCAAATAAAACTGTCATATTAGAATAAAAAGAAAAATCTACTTTTTTGAGTGTTATTAGAATTTTTTTCACTTGATCTTCCAGGACATTAATTCATATCTCTCTGACTATAAACAGAGTATGTCTGACAATTTCATAAAATTCCTTTCCCAAAACTCCACATTTCTACAAAACATAATTATTATTGTGACTTTAAAATTATGCTCTTAAACATCATACAAATGGAATCACACAAGTACACTGTTTTATGTCCTTGCTTTCTAAACTCAGTACAATGCCTCTGAGATTCATTTGTATTTTTACCCCAGTAATTAAGTCATATTTTTACAGTTTTGTATTATATGGAAGTTTAAGTTCTCTTTTTTCCCATTTGGTAGCAATCATGAATAAAACTTCATGAATAAAACTACAATGAATATGTGTGTGTGTGTGTCTGTGTGTGTTCATTTCTCTTGGATGTACACCTTGGAGTAACATCCACATACTGTATAACAGTTTCCTAACATGGTTTTAGTAACTTATATTCCCACCAGCTATGAAGGAGAGTTCCAGTGGCTCTACATCCTTGTGACACTTATTTTCAGTGTTTTTAAGTTCACTTGCTCTTTAGAAATGCCCTGCTGCTACCCACTATGATTATATCCTACATAGAAAGAGAGTGTTCTCAGCTCTAATTCTGACTCAATAGCATTCACACATACCTGTGGCTTTTTTATTTCTGCCATTACCCTTGACATTGCACCAATTTGTTTTGTGCCTACTTCATGGATGGGTTTCCTTTAGCATCAATAGTATTCAGGCTCTGATGGCTTTTTGGTAGCCAGCCAGCCAAAGGTGAAAGATACAGCTTGCCTGGTCAGCTACTCCCTCACACATCTATTCTTTAATTTCATTGAGATCCACAGTGCATTCTCATTTCTTCACTTTACATTTTATTGCACTTATATTTCATGATCTGTTATTTTAATAACACTCTTACTAAACAGGAAATCTGCTTGTCTTTCTGTTTTTTCAACAAATTTTGGTCTTACAAAACTCAAACTAGAAAAGAACTAGTATTTGCTTTCCTTATATTTGCACCCAAGGATCCAACCACCTCAGAGAATGTCAGACTCTAGAGGAAATTAGGATCACCACGAATTCATGATCAATAATTTCAGATGGGCCTTACTGCAAATAATGAAATGGAAAGTTGCAAATATTGTTTAGAGTGTATGGTTAAATAGATGTGTGCATTTCTCAAAACTCTGCAATATTTCTACATTTCTCTTGTATATCTGATTCCCCTTTCTCCTCAAAAGTTAAGGAATTTCAAGCCTTTATAATAGTCATGTGAACATTCATAATCCTACTGCTTCCCTTTTCCTCCCCTCTACACACTAAAACTTGAAGAACAAAATAAAGTTATCAGATGTAAGCTCCAACAACTTTCAACTTACAAACTCAAATCTACCCACATTTTCAAAATTTCTTCCCATATAAAGAAAATGTTTTTCCTAGCATCTAAAGCCAATCCCCAGTGTATGTGCACTTTGGATTTTTAACATATTTATTTTAACTCACTCATTTTGTTCAATATTCATTTGTTTAACTGCTCCTGGGTGCCAAACATGAAAAATAACATCACACAAATTAATAGAACACACTC
This sequence comes from Hydrochoerus hydrochaeris, assembly GCA_004027455.1. NCBI lineage: Eukaryota > Metazoa > Chordata > Mammalia > Rodentia > Hydrochaeridae > Hydrochoerus > Hydrochoerus hydrochaeris. The sequence goes on from PVLA01015332.1 coordinate 4,789, forward strand.
TACTACTAATTGTTTTCTCTCCCTCTCTCTCTCTTAAGTAGTCAGTATTTACCAACTGTATTCTTTCCATTACTTCTTTCAAGTTCACAGTATGAAAGGTCAATTTAGATTTGATATCATGCACTTATTTTAAGGAGTAACTTTGATGAGTTTTGAGAAATGTGTATGTATATGAAATGTGTATATATATATATATATATATATACTCTAAACAATATCTGCAGATTTGTTGAACCAAAATATTCTCACCTACCTATTTGTAGTTGGTTCCCCTTTCCAAGTCTCATGCCATGAAACCAATAATCTCACTTTTTGTTACAGATTTAGTTTTGTCTTAGAGTTAAGTATTAATTAATTAATTTGTGTGTATCATCTTTAATTTGGAAGACTGTTTCTAAGATTTAGCTCTGTCATTCCATGTATATGTCATTTGCTTCTTTTTACCATTGAGCAGTATCCCACTGTGTGAATATATCACAATTTGTTCAGTTGTTGAGAGATCTGTGATTTTTTTCTGATTGACAACATTATGAAAAGCTGCAAGGTTCATCTTTATATAAATTTTCTTATAGACAATTGTTTTCATTTCACATGAGTAAATACACACAGAATTTCTGGCTTGTCTGCCAACTATATGTTTAATTTTAGAAGAAAATACCACTTTTCCCAAAGTAGTTTTACCATTTTGCATTTCTATCTTCAATGTATCTCTATGAAGTATAGTATATATTTTCATTTGTTTAGGTCTTTCTTAATTTATGTTAGTAATGTCTTATAGTTTTAAGAATACAGATGTTACATTTATTAAACATGTGTATTTCATTTTTTTAATGTAATGTCATAGATTTTTTTTCTTCAGGTATTTTAAATTTATATTAGATGAACAACACTGAGGATAAAATGAAATTTTATTATCTTATCAAATCTTATCAAAATGATAATCTTATCATTATCATCATCATATCTTATTCTCTGGTCATTTTTTTTGTCCTATAATTATATGTTCTATCTAATATTAAGAGAGCACCCCAGCTTTCTTATGATTAGTGTTTATATGATACATATCATTTTCTGGTTTTACTTTTAATCTATGTATATCTTTATATTTAAAGAAAATTTCTTGAGTTTTGCTTTTATATTTGATAACCTCTCATTTTTTATTGCAATGTTGGATCATTTTATCTAGTGCTATTATTGCTCTGGTTGGGTCTTAATCACCTATCTTGCTATTTGTTTTTACTTTGTCTCATTTGCTCGCTGTTCCTTATTTCCTGTTTTCTTCTGAATAATTGAATTTTTTTTTGTTTTTAGTATCCTATTTTATCACTTTTACTGGCTTAGTGACTATTCTCCCAGTTATGGGTGACATTTTTCTTTTTGCATACCTAATAATAATTTCTGATTGGATATTAATATTATGAAAACTATTTAGTGGAGGATATGGATTTTTTTTATAAGGGAGAATCTTAAAGTATGTTGAATTTTGTTCTGGCAGGCAGTTATCTTATTTATGGAAGAGTGTGATCTATTTTTAAGGTCTTTTTTTAAGTGTTATTAGGTCAGATCTAGTAAAGACTTTACTATAGGGCCAGTTTAGTCATACTACTATTAAGGTCTGATCTTTCTTGAGATTCTGTCCCATAATGCCTTACACATTTCAATAAAGCTCTCCACTCATTCTGATCAGAATTACAATGCTTCTCAGACCTTTGTCAGCCCTAAAAATTATTTAGCTTTCTGCTTCTCGACAATTGTTCATGCATGTTCTTTGTCAAGCGTAGTTTCACTCTGCTCTGCTTAGAATGTAAAGAACCAAGAGGCCACTCACCAGCCTCCCAGTGCTGTTTCTTTATGTTGTTCTCTCCTTTTTCCAACTCTTGTGCTTCAAATTGCAACCACATTAGTCTCCCACTCAACAGATTTCTCAAAGCTATCTTATTTTAAAACAAAAATGAATCTTACTAGATATTATCCTCAGCATACCACACTATCTTTCTTCATACAGTTAAAAACCTTGTGAAGTATTTACTTTTCTCAGTGTTTTTACTTTCACTCCTGTCTGTACATATCCAAACTTTCATTCTCATCAGCTCACCAGAACAGCTCTAAGTCCACCATCAGTGATCACCACACCACCTACTACTTCTGAATGGCTATTTCATTTCTAAAGAATTAAAATAATAAGATATTTCTTAAAGCTTTAGGAGTTTAAGGCCTTCGGTTTTCTGGATTATTATTTTTTGTTGTTATTCCTAACAGTTTGGATGTTGGAAATCCTGATTTCTTCTTATTTTATCACAGCCATAGTCTTCCAAACTTCTCTGTAATAGCACCTAACTCACTGCACTGCTTCTCTAGTTTGCATGTATACTCAGGATGTTATGTAACATTATTCACTTGGGCCAAAACATCTTGAAACATCACTCAGCTCTTCTCCTTCTCACACTGTGTGCACAATATATCGGCAAATCCTGCCAACTCTGCCTTCAGCATTGATCCTCACTCTGTGTCTCACTTTCTGTACAATTATCCCCTAGTCCTGGCTGTCATTCTATCTTACAGGGCTATGGGCTTCCACTTTTCACCCTTCTTTCAAGGTGTAGCTAGAACGACCTTACTTTTTGTTTGAAATATTCAGCAGAGATTTCCCTTCCACTTTAGAACTTCCAATTCCCAATGTTTCCATTTTTCCCCCATTTTTATTTTTTAATTTTTGAGAAGGGCCCTTGCTATATTGCTTCAAAATCCAAGACTCAAGTGGTTCCCTTGCTTCAGCCATCTGAGAAGCTGGTACTAGAGGCATGTGTCACTGAGCCTGGCCAGAAATAATATTTCCACCTTTTTAAGCAGATTTTATATTCTTGTGACTAAATCTTCCAGAATGAAAGATGGCTATGTTGTGTTTGCCACTGCATGAGCGCGGTTCTGATAGGAGTAGAGTACGTGAAAATGCACTTACAAACTACAGTAAATATCAGTTAATCTCTCCTAATGATTTAGAAAATGCTCCAGCATTTCACAATATCTCCCAGTTATCATTGATTTAAAAAGCAACATGGGTATGAGAAGCTTACAAGGAAGTTCAAGATCATGAGAGTTACAATCTAAAGAGCTGTCAAAAGAGGAAAAATACCAATATTTGGCATAGAGTGAAGTCACTTGGCATGATGTTTGTTTCTCCTACAATGCCTACAGCATTATAGTAATTTTTATGTAAAAAGGTGCTGAGAATAAAATGATAGCTGTAACAGAATGCCTCATGACTGAATAAATAATACTGTGCTGTAATTGCATACTCCATCTGCTTTCCCATGAGGAAGTCACAGCCACCAACAAGCTTGTTGTGAAATTATAATTTCATGCTCTGTACAAAATAAATGATGAACCAAAATTATTTACTAAAGAGATGAATGAAAGGAGAAGCATTTTGGCTAAGCTTTTCATGTTAAGCTAAATCGTTTTGAGAGGCCAGAGACTTATAGAGATATTTTTATTTATTTTGGTTAAGAAAACAAGACTGTGCAGAAGAGTGCTATCTCACAGAACTTCAGTGATGGAAATGTTCCAACTCTGAGCTAAACAAAATGGCATTCCCAGGCTCTTGAACTCTTAAATTGCAACAAATACAACTGAAGAGTTGAATTTTTAGTCTTGTTTTTAATTAATTTTTATCATTATAAATTTAAATAATCACATGTGACTCATGGCTACTGTGTTCAACCATCAAGTCTAAGAGAACAGAAGATAACAAAGTTCAGCTTACTGGAAACAGACCAGGAGAATTAAGTGTTATGGTGGCAACATGCACAAATAAACGCGCTTTTGCTACCCATTGAAATACCACATCAGTGGTCTTAAATCTGAGTACCCATTTGCACAGGAAAGAGAGTTAAACAGCAGGAAGTAAATTACTTAGATATCAGTAAAACTCTGCTAAAATAGGCTTTAGTTTACAACCTGAATAAGAGGGGCAAACTTACAACATATAGTTTTATATGTGTATAGTTTTTAATTCATAATATTTTTGTTTATCTGTGGTGAGAGAGAACAATAGGAAAATAAATCACCCTGATACCTTATTTGTCAAAAAAAAAAAATAACAAATGATTAAAGGTTAAGTTCCTGAGATTGACGGAGGAGATCCGGGAGAAACGTGCCCCAGAAGACATCTGACTCTTGCAAGGAAATGGATTTGGGCCCAGGTGAGGGAGCATGTTCTTCCACTTTCTGTTGCTCTGATTCAGTAGTTGCCATACCTCACTCCTCATGTGCATTTGTCTCCAGAGACAAAGTGCTAATCCATTAACAAAAGTATTCTGTTAACTTGATACTTAATCACTGAGATTCCAGGGTCAGGCCACAGCCTCTTGAGCATTTAGGTATTGTAAATTTATTCACTGGAGTCGGAAATATGAATACAATTTCCATGCTTGCAAAATTCAAAGGCCAGACCCTGAACCATGGTGACCACACAGCAGGCCTCTGAAACTAGCAGCCAACTAGCTGGTCTCACATAGCTGCTATCCTCGCTTCCTTGTACAGTTCATAAACTGGCTCAGTTCTACAGAATGATGAACAGCACCCTCAGCTATATCCTTAAGTTCAGCAACATTTGCAAAGTTCTCACCTGTGCTACATACTGTTCTAATCATCTTTTTCTTACTTAACCTGACTTAACCACTGGGAGTGGAAATTTTTATGAAGGAGGTTATCATTCCATCTTCACTGATACATGCAGAACTTAGGAAAGTTTTCTGAGACTGTAGACCCACATAGTTGGATAGTGGAATAAAGATTCGAACTCAAGCATTATAATTCCTCAGCCTATATTCTTAATCACCGAGTGTCTTGCCTTAGACTAAATAGTAACGCCTAACAAAGTAATTTCTGTTAAAAAATTTTATGCAATAATTTTCCAAGAAATTTACTTCTTATTAAAGCATCACAACTTGTTAGCTGGACATGGAGATATTTTAGGAAGGCAACAGGCAGTTGTACTGGTCGTTAAAGCCACATCTCTTCTGTACTTGGCACCTCCCACACTAGCACCTTTTTCCTGAGAAGAGTAAGCTATAAGTATGTTATGACATAGGTGAATAATAAGGTAAAGGAAGCATCTTGTTTCATATCACCAAACACTCCTTCTGTCTCTAGCACCCAATTTAATCCATAGACAAAGGTTGATAAAAGTTAAAATCACTGAAAACAATGTCTCTAGAAAATAGATGGTGAGCAAATTGTCATAAACTGATGGAGAGAAGTTGATTATTGTAACCTGTTATACATCCCTTATTTAAATGTGGTTTTCATTTATAATTTGTAGAACAAACCTCTTATAGATTAAAGGAGTAGACCCTGAAATAAGTGCTGAGTTAGGATGCTGTAAATTCCAATATATTGCTTCAATATATTAGAATTTACAAATTAGAAAAAGGGGTCTATATTTTAATACTATTTATCAATTTCATTAATAGGAAGTCAGAGTAAGGAAAGAATGGGAGTCCCTTGGGAAAGGCGATAAATAGTTAGTGATCACTAACAATTGTTATATGTGTCTCTGGCTCCCACCATGCTGTGTGAACTGAGGAAGTAGGATCCGTTTTGTTAATCCTAAAATTGCCTTTCTTAAGCCTTCAGTTGTGTTCCCAAAGATTGAAATACAGAGAACAATACCAGCAGGATGATGCCATAACATTATAGAGAATGTATTAGACAAATTTATCTGTTATTAGTCCCTTAATTCTAATTGTAATCAGAATGTGTTTGCTACCAAGTACTGTGCTCATGAGTTCACTTTTTGCTCAGAAGATAACTGACAATGCCATTTGGTAGGAAAAAAATAGGGTGATGTAAGCCTAGGATGCATTGAACAAATAAAAAATCTGCCACATTTTCAAAGTATGACCAAAAGAAATCACTACAATGATGAAAATACATCATAAAACCACAATGACTAGCTCTGAGAGGTCTTAGAAGTTGGTCAAACAGGCCCTTTAATAGCTTCTAACTGTATAGAAATATCATACTTATGTAGTTGTGCAGGGAATGAGTGGGAGGGAAGGAAGAGAGAGATGGGAAGAAAGAAAGAGAGAGAGAGAGAGAGAGAGAGAGAGAGAGAGTGCAGAGTTCGGGGAATTCCCATGACAATAAATTTTATTTACTAAATGCTACCTATGTGGTAGGCACCAGGAACTTCAAGTAGCTGAGTGTGGTGGCACATGCCTATAATCCAGCACTTGGGAGGATGAGTCAGGGGGATCCTTGCGAGTCTGTGACTAGCCTGGGCTAAAAGTGTGTCCAAGGCCAGCCAAACTGCATAGCGAGACCCTGTCTCAAAATGACAAATAAATAAATAAAGACTTCAAGTAACTTATTTTGGCTTCCTCAGACACTAATCCAGAGGAGTTGGAGAGTAGAATTCCAATCTAAGAAATAAAGAAAAACTGAATTAACTTAGCCAAATTTGGCAGAAAATAACACATTTCATGAGAGGCTGAGCTGGAACAAAGCTCTTAACCACAATGCTCCATTTTGGAGAGGAAATACCTGCACTAAGTCCAAGTTGCTATAAACGTCACAATTGTGTGAGTCTGCACACTATCTCATTTCTTTTCTATTCATATTTTATCTGAAGAAAGTCTGTTTTGAAATAAGCTTCTAAACTGAAAATTGTCAAAGGCCATTTTCTGTTTTTAATACAATCTTTCTTTTTGATTAAGAAGCACAAATAAAATGAGGCTTTTTAAAATGAGAAAGGTTTTCTATAGTGGAGAATCCATTACTTAGAATTTAGAATAGAAAAACCTGGTGATTCTGGAATACTGTTTTGATAGAACTAGAAAATACAGTATTCCTTGTGCCCAATTCATCACTAGATAATCTCATATACAAATCTAAGGATAATAGCTTACCTTCTCCTTACTTTTTGAAAATTTAGTTTGATAATTCATATTAAAGAGAAACTGGCTAATGTAAAAGTGAAGTATTTGAAAGAACAAACCAAAATTATTTATTCATTAAGTAGGCTACAAACACACCATCCACATACCAGAAAAGCTAATAATTACTCTCTAATTGTGCTAATTATATAATGACAATATTGTAAATGTTTGTTTATATAATTTTAGATTTCTCTGAGTAATCTTCTCATTAGTCAGACTTTGGACTTCCGCCACCATGTATTTATGTATATACTGGTGCTTGCCAAACAGTTCAAACAATTTATTTTTAAAATTGGTGGTTCAAATGCTACTAGTATTCAAATCAGAAACCTACCACATCCTTAGGAGGAGGTTCTGCTTTCTTCTTTATCTTTTTACTCATCCTGGAAAAAGATGCAAAATGGTTAAAGTGGCATTTCTGCCTTTATAGATGTGTACTTAAATTCTTGAGAGATTTGTTTTCTCCTTTATGTTGTCCTTATTAAAACAATATGCAATACATATAAAACTTATTATACATGTACAAACCTGCCACCAACATCCTGATTTTACTTACATGACAGGAAATAGTTTACCATGCTTACAGCTCATTTACATTGGGCTTGAGAGTCTAAATCCAAGGTACTTTTGAGATCTGCAAGAATGTTTGTGCCACAAAGCAGGAATTGTCTCTAATATAATCCACAGCTCAGTAGCAAAGCAATTGAGAAGAAATGTATTCTGAGAAAATTGGAGTTACTCTTTGCTCTTTGTAAGATCTTTTCCCACCTACTTTGATCTGCCCATGCCTGAAGAAAAAAGGAACAGTTATATACATACTGACCTATGAGGAATAGCTTGATTGGGTATGGACGATGCCCCAAGATGTTGGTGACTGTTAGATTAACTCAGCTTCTGCTGGTTTTCTTCAATGAGAGTTGTAGGGTTATGTTTGCCATTAGAACAATCTCAGATAGCATAATCTACCCTCAAGTTACCATGGCCTCAAGAGATAAATCTTAGGAAGTAGAAAATCTTTGGAGGGGACCTATAATGACAAGATTAGTTGAAATTGCTTGTCAAAGATCATAGGCAACTTCCTAGCTTTAGAGATAGCTAGCAGAATTATTACAAATACTAAAAAGCCTCAGGAGCATAGAAACTCGTGGGGACCTCTGAAAGACAGAGGTCACTAACTTTTTCTTATAAAGTAAAAGATCTTGAGGAACTAAGCAAGTTTATTTTAGGAAGTACTATTTTACCTTATATTCAATATGTTAAAATGTGTCCACATCCTCTATTAGATGTAATTTTTATCATAAAAACTTGCATTTGAAACTACTCAGTAATTAGCACATGGAAATTCTTGCCAAATAGAAAATTGTTTTCGAATGTAATGAAACCTTAATAAAAACATTTAACATTAACTTTTAAGTTTTCTTTTCATATATTAGAGCCAGTTTTTTTTTTTCAAATCTCAAATATCTTTAATAGGCACAGGTTCTAGGCCTTACGCCTATAAGGATTTGGACAGACATAGAAACTGTTCTGGATAATTGAAAAGCTATCCTCTAGGGAAAACAATGAGTGCATAGCTCTTTATAACAATTCTAATTTATAAAAGAATTCCTTATGAATTAAATGCATAAAGTTCTTCTTTATCAACTGAATTTCACTCAGGAAATAACTTTTCCTATTTCATGATAGTGTTTTGAGCAATTGCCTAATGAAGAGCTCAGAGACTATAATAAACTAAAGATCCAGTGCTGCAATGATGGGGCTGGTCCTAGGCAGTACTGTGGCTGTTTTATTACCATTTGTTACCAGATATGATAGCCAGGAAGAGTAAACAGTCAGTATAGGTCATGAGCAATGAACCACCGAAACAATCCTAATTTTTTCCATATAAAGGCAATATTTTTTCCTGCAGAGAATTTTGAAGGCAAAGAATGGTACCATAAATAAGATTTTTTAAAAAAATACTTAAGATAAACTCAGAGATTTGTATTATTTCAACATAGTTCTCTTGTGTATGTGTTTTCTATAGTGATTCTATCATCTTACCTGGATTTCTATTCCCAAGTCTCACTCTCCCTTCCTGGGATGATCTTCCTACTAAATTTTTAACAAGTACGTCAGTCTCCATTTATTGTTCCAATATTGTCCAACGAATCAGCACAATATGTCATTTAAGTAATACTTCAAAAGTCATTATTTATCTAGTCAGTCTCTTATTTCCAATTTTTCTAGAATTATGGATTAGGCTACAATGAACATTCTTAGCCATAAAACTTTCATAAAGCATCCCCAACTGCTTCTTTAGGATAAATCTCCAATAGTAAAAGTACTGGCTAAGAAATTACTAAATTCACGGTATTAGATAGCAAGACAGGACGTGAGGAAGTTAATAAATTTGCGTCCTCTAGAGCCACTCTGCCCACACAAGAGTTTATGGGTCACTGGTATTTCTCCTGCGCACAGCTTCAGCCCACAATCTTAAATATTTTCTAAGCCACACAATGTTTTGATTTAAGGGAAGAAGAGAGGGAACAAAGTAAACTGGCCCCTCCTTGTTGAGTGGCTTCCGTTACAGTCAAGTAAGGGAATCTTAGACCCTTGTTAAATAAAAGGAGGTCGAGATGCTAATGAAAGTCGCCTCAATCCCAGGCTGACGCTGTGGGTGTCAGGCAGGGACCAGCCTTTAGCAGGCGTTCCCTCAGTTGTTCCCTCAGGAGTCCTCACTCCACAGCACTTTCTCCTTTCCCAAGTTTTGCTCAGCTCCTGCGCCAATTTTCTGACCCTAAGGCCCAGGGGTGCAGCCCAGGCGCCTCCTGTACCTGTTGGAAGGTCCCGCAAAGTCTCTGATCCTCGCCACTCCGTGATCGCCACGGTCGCTGCGGGGTAAAAGCTACCAAACTCCTGGTCCACAGTTGTGGCTGGTTGGTAGGCAACGCCCGCGCCCGCGCCCGCGCCCGCGCCCGCGCCCGCGCCCGCGCCCGCGCCCGCGCCCGCGCCCGCGCCCGCGCCCGCGCCCGCGCCCGCGCCCGCGCCCGCGCCCTTCGACAGAACCGCGCGCGTGCGCCTGCGCCTGCGCACTTCGGCAGAACCTCGCGTCTCACCCAGTACCGTTTGTCCCGCCCTGTACAGCCCGGGGGAGTCCCCGTTCCCTGAGTAGGGTGCTTTGGGGCAGGAAATAAGCTGGAACCTCCTCAGAACTAACCATGGCCTTGCCAAAGCTGCCCTCCCTTCCGCCCTTCCTTCCTTCCTTCCTTCCTTCCTTCCTTCCTTCCTTCCTTCCTTCCTTCCTTCTTTTTTCCTTTTCTGCCATTCTTCCAGGTAGTCCAAATAAAGAAAACATGAATCTGTTTCTTTTCTTCCTTCTCTATCCCCAGCCGCCTGTGGCAGTCAGCTCTTAGAGTCATCAATCAGCCGCCTACTTTTTGTTCTCTCTCTATTACCCCTCACATCCTTACTCCAACCCAGATCATCATGTTTGTCTTTACATCTGATGACTTCGGTTTCTTATTCCTTCTAGTTCTTTCTGCATACCACACACAGACCAACCTGCCAGAAATCATTGCTCTAGTCTTGTCGTTTGCCTACCCCAATGTCAGTAGCTTCCAAAGATGTTTCCAACACATTCCCAGGAGTTCCAGGCTGCCCGCTCCGTCCTGTTCCTTCTGCAGCCTTATTCTCACCTGCACTCAAGCCCCAGCCACACTGCTCATTCCCCCCAGTTATTCATAATTTTTTCCCCTGGATTTTTGCTCACTCTATCCCTTAAGCTGCTTTTTCAGCAACTATTTATTAAACATGTGCTATTTGCTAAGTTGTGTGCAGCTCTTGAAATATTATTTCTATTTAAACCCAACTTAAATGCCATCTTCATAAAATATTCTTCAGTTGCTGTTAGTAAACACCTTTTCCTCTCCCCCTACACTTTGCAAACTGCTGCCCTCATCAGTCCTCCAGACTGAAGTGTGCTGGACGTTTCTTACAATTGCTGCTGGCATCTTTTCTGTTGCTGTTGTTGTTCTCTCCCCACCTTTTAAATTACCTGACAAACAGTTTTATACATATTTAACAGCTCTTCATATTAAACTTACTGGGGTCAAATATCTGGTGTGATTTCCATCTCTTGGTTTGACCTTGATCCTCTTGTAAGTTTGGCATTTTTCTTCCCATCTTTTTTTTTTTTTTTTTGCCATCAATGCAAACGGTCAAGTCACTTGTGTGTCTTACAAAAGCAAAAACTTTCTTCAATCCTTGTATTAGCTTTCTGTTATTATAACAAAGAACCTCAGGCAGTTAATATATAAAGAGATTTATTTTGGCTTATGATTTTGGAAGTTCTGGTCTAGGACTAAGTGGTCCCATTCTTTGGCTAAGGTGATACAGCAGGTTAGGGGCATGTGGCAAAGCAAAATCCCCATGAGCTAGGAAGAAGAGCCAGGCAAGGAGTTGGGATCACACAATCCTCTTAGAAGGAACACTTCCAATAACATTAGAACTCTCACTTGACCCTACCTCCTAAAGGTGCATAGAACCTCCCAATAGTGACACCCTAAGGATCAACCCTTTAATATATCTTTGGCAAACACTTTCCCTAACCATAGCAACCTTGTATCTCCTAGCACCGTTCTGTTCTCTTTCCCCTCTAGGTCATTACAAATAACCTGTATTACATACTTTTACATCTTGAACATACCACTCATTCTCTAACTACAGTGATCTGGTTTTTTTCTTAGCACTAAAACTACCCAAATCCACTGGGTATTTCTTGGTCTTTGTTTTCCTTGACATTGCTGCTGCATACAACACCCTTGATGATAACTCATTCTTGAAACTTTCTCTAACTTCTGTAATGTTACTTGTTGTTGGTCCTCCTCTTTACTATTTGTTTAAAATCTTTTCTCTACAGCCTTAAATGTTGGTATTTCCCAGAGATCTATTTCTGGCTGTCTTCCAGCACTATGCGCTTTTTGTGGAGTGATTTTATTCATATGTGTGATTTCAATTGCCATGTGCATTTGAAACTAAACTCTAGGCTCATGTATCTTTCTCCCTTCAGAACTTCACCTACCTGTGCACAGGCACTTCAGATATCAATAACTAAAGGCATTGTTTCCCCAGCACAAACATGTTTTCCCGTTTATCAGGGGTACCACCTACCTACCTATCCAGCCATGAAGTGTGATATCATTGTCTTCGTATTCAGTTACTGGATTCTAAAAGTCTCTAGAATTTATCATCACCTTTCTAGTCTCATAGTCCCAGCATAGAATGTCATCATCCTTTACCTGGATTCATCTCTCAAGTCTTCTGACATGTCTCTCATCCTATGGCCTTGAGCTAGCATCAATCCATCTTTTCCAGGATAAACAAAGTAATCTGGGTACAGTACAAATCTAATTTATGTCTCTCCTATCTGATTCTCAATCATCCACTGCATAATGAGATGCAACAAAATTTTTAAACTGACATTCAAGACCCCTTCTTGTTCTGATTCACTCTTCGGATAGCACCTTTCATCCCCCTCAAAATAACCAACTGTGTGTCACCTTCCGACTACACCTGGAATGTTATGTCCTTTGCTCATCTTTCAAATGTATCTTAGTTATAGTTAATTCTAGAAAGTCTTCACTGGATTCTCCAGACATAGTGAAACATTTTCTGTTTCTGTTATTTTTGTGTAAATGAATGAATTCATTCATTCGTAGATATGTCTTCTCACCAAGGCTGTTTCTAAATGTTTCTCAAAATACCAAAATTTGATGAGTCACCAAATAGTTATGAAGTCCCACATGTGAATCATTAAATCTTTATTATAATTTTATGAGGTATGAATAAAGTAACTGGCATAAGAACACTCTTATAATAAATGGCAGTGGCAGGACTTGAGACTGGCCTGAATTTTGGAGCCCTGTTCTGAACCAAATCATCATACCAGCTCATCCCAAAAATATAGTATTATAGCAAGTTGTAAAGAGCTTTTTATGAAGCAGTTAAAACTGCCAATTTTTTTTCAGAGACTAAATCTTTACAGAGTACATCTTCTTCTGTGATGTTTATTTCAATACACACAGTACTGTGAGTTTTGACAAAGGTTTACAATTGTGTAACCACTACCACAATGAAGATAGAAAGAACATGTCCACCCCAAATCTCCCTCATCTCTCTTTGAAGAGCATTTCAATCCTCCAAGTTTCCCTCAAGCCTCTTGCTCCACCCTACTTACCTGGGAACAATGGATGTGTTTCTTTCCTTGTAGTTTTGCCTCTTCCAGAATATTCTATAAATAGAGTCACACACCATGCTGCCTTTTCTGTCTGACTTCTTTAAGATGCTTTTGAGATATGCCCATGGTGTTGCATGCACCAGTAGCCTATCTCTTTCATTGAGCAGGCTTATGCTGCATGGCTATGCAACATCTGTCTGTTCACTGGTTGATGGACACTTGGCTTCTTCCTGGTTTTGGACTGCTATAAATAAATTTTCTCTGCACATTTATATACAGGTTGTTATGAAACATATGTTTCCCATCCTTGGGAAAACACCCAGGAGTGGAATTACTGTGTCCTATGCCATGTGTATATTTAATGTTACAAGAAGCTGCCAAACTGCTTTTCAAAGGAGCTGTACTGTATTTGGGTTCTCACGGAGATGAATGGGAGATCCATTGAATCATCTGCTCAACCACACTTGATATTGTGAATTCTTTTAATTTCAGTCATGCCAGTGGGTGTGTATCTCCTTCGGTTTTTCTTTTTTCTTTTCTTTTTCTCCTTCTGGTTTTAATTTGCATTTCCTTCATGATAATGATGGTGATCTCATTCTGTGTGCTTGCTGGCCATTTTGGTGCCTTTTGTGAAGTATCTGTTCAGATATCTTTTCATACTTTTACTTAGGTTTTTTTTTTGTCTAACTGAGCTGTAACAATTTCTCTACATATAATCTGGATACAGGTTATTGATCTAATATGTATTTTGGAAATATCTTCACCAGTATGTGGTTTATCTTTTCTTAAAAAATAACTTTTAAAGAAACTTTCAATTTTGGATGAAGTCCTATCCATTCACTCCTTAATGGTTAGCTTTGTTTGCAAAGTTTCAAAGGCTCTATTTTGTATTGTTTATGCCCTACCTCAGAAAAATCTTTGCCTAACCCCCGTGAAAAAAGAGTTTTGTTCTCATGTTTTTAGAATTCTCATGGTTTTTTAATTTTTACTGTCAAGTCTATAATCCATGTCATGTTAACTTTTATATATCTTATAAAATGATTTAAGGATCACAGTTTTGCATATGGATGTCCAAATGCTCCAGTACCACTTGAAAAAAACTCCATTCTTTACATACTGAGTTACTTTGGCATCTTTGTCTAGAATAGATTTATCCATTGTAAGTAGGTCTGTTTCTGAGCTTTCCCCTATTCACTTGATCAATAAATATATCTATCCTTGAACTAACACTGCAATCTCTGGATTATTGGATTTTTTTTTATTGGATCTTTAGAATAAGTTTTGTAAATTTGTTCCTTTTCTTTTTGCATTTCCCATATGTTTTAAAATTGTCTTGCCATTTTCTATAAGAAACCTGCTGGGATTTTAATTAGGATTTCATTAAACTTACAATTAATTGAAAATGTAATAATACTGAATTTTCCAATTCACAAACACTGTTTATCTCTCCGTTTATCTGAGTGCTTAAAAATTTCTCTCTGCATGTACAGGCTTCACATTTCTGTTTTGCAATACAGGCTTCTGAGTATTTTATAGTTTTTTTATTATAATAAAGAGTATTTTTTTTAAACTTCAGCTTTGAAATGATCATTTCTAGTATAGAAACATTTGAATTTTGTATATTAAACCTATATACTGTACCTTGTTAAGCACCTGTATCAAGTTATTTCATAGATCCATTAGGATTCTTGATATCATCTACAAACAAAATTATTTTTATTTTATTTTTAAATGTTTTACAAACTCTATATACATCTGTATTTAATTTTCCAGTTTTATTTTTAACTGACAACCATATATTTATGCTATACAAAACAATGTTGGATACATATGTACATTATGGAATAATCAAATCAGTCTACTTAATATATCTATCACCTCAAATACTTATTTCTTTTTTATGAGAATACTTAAAATGTACTTTTTTGTTATTTTGAAATATGTAATACATTAGTAGCTATATTTACCATTCTGTGCAATAGACCTCTCAGACTTATTTTTCCTCCATGATTGAAATTTGTACCCTTCATATCTATAACCAATCCCCTCTTTAGACTCTTATAACTGCCATTCTACTCTTTGCTTGTATAAATTTACTCTCTTAGATTCCATGCACAAGTGCAGTCACATGGTAAGTTGTGTTGTTTTGCCTGGCATATTTTCATTTAGCGTGATGTCTTTTAATTCTGTCCATATTGTCACAAATGACAAAATTTCCTGCTTTTTAAGAGATGAATAATGTTCCATTGTATTTATATAATATATCTTCTTTATCATTCACCCGTGGATGAACAGTTGATTCTATATCATGGCTATTGTAAATAATGCTTCAGAGAACAAAAGAGTATAGGTATATCTCCACTATCATAATTTAAGTTCCTTTGGACATATGCCCTGAAGCGGAATTGCTGCACTGGATGTCAGTCACATATTTAGATTTTTGAAGAAACTTTATACTGTGTTCCAGAATGGCTGTGCTAATTTACAATACTACCAGCAGTGTACAAGTGTTCTCTTTTCTCCATTTCTTTGCCAACATTTATCATTCATTATTGGCC
Source organism: Hydrochoerus hydrochaeris (assembly GCA_004027455.1). Lineage (NCBI taxonomy): Eukaryota > Metazoa > Chordata > Mammalia > Rodentia > Hydrochaeridae > Hydrochoerus > Hydrochoerus hydrochaeris. The sequence goes on from PVLA01015332.1 coordinate 20,505, forward strand.
ATATCTAATCTAATGGTAAGAGGTGATATGTCATGGTAGGCTTAATTTGCATTTCTCCAATTAGAGTATTTGAGCACTTTTTCACTTATTTGCTCTTTGTATGCCTTCTTTTGAGAAATATCATTCCACTCTTTCCCCGTATTTAATAAGATAACTTCTTTTATTAAATAGTTTGAGGTCCTTCTGTATTTTGAAAGTTAGTCTCTTATCTGGTAAATTTTGCAAATAATTTCCCCCCTCTGGATTATTTCTTTACTGTTAATTGTCCCTTCTGCTATGCAGAAGCCCTGTGCTATGCAGAAGCAGTCTGGTTTGATGCAATCCCATTTGTCTAATCTTATTTTTGTTGTTGTGTTTTTCAGGTCATATCCAATTAAATCACTGCTCATAACATTGTCATGGAAAATTTCCCCTGTCATCTTCTAGTAGTTTCACAGTTCAGGTTCTTACATGGAAGTCTTAATAGGGTGTCAGATGAGTGTACTTTCATTCTTCCACAAGTGAATATGCAGTTTTTTCAACACTATTTATTAAAGAGATTGTCCTTTCCCCATTGTATATTCTTGGTTCCTTTGGCAAATTGGTCCTTGATCAATTGACCATAGATATGTGGATTTATTTCTGGAAGTTTCATCTTATTGAATTGGTTGAAATGTCTATCTTTATGCCAGTACCATGTTGTTTTGATTACAATAGCTCTGTAATGCATTTCAAAATTCAGTGGTGTAATGTTTCCAGTTTGTATTTTTTGTTTGTTTGTTTGTTTGTTTTTGTCAAAATTGCTTTGTTCATTAAGGTTTTTTGTAGTTCCACACAAACTTCAGGATCCCTTTTCTATTTCTGATGAATTTTTGAATTGTATTAAAACTACACTTTTTTATTATAGAAATTTAGACAATACTAACTCTTCCAATCTATGAACATAGGGTTTCATTCCACTTGTTTGCATTATATTCAATTTCTTACATCAATGTTTTATAGTTTTCAGTGTACATATCATTCACTGCCTTGGTTAAATTTACTCCTAAGTATTTTATCGGTTTTTTTTATGCTATTGTAAATGAGATTTTCTTAATTTCTTCTTCTGATAGTCATTGTTAGTATATAGAAATGTTACCAGTTTGAGGGATATTGATATTGTGTCTTACAACTGTACTAATCCATTTATTTCAGTGGCATCTTTAGAGGTTTTTATGTATAAAATCATTGGCAAGGGTAATTTTACTTTTTCTGTTCCTATTTCAGTGACTTTTATTTCTTTTTCTTACCTAATTGCTCTGATTAGGAGTACCATGTTGAACAGAAGTGATGAGAACGAGCATTCTTGTCTTATTCCTTACAGGAACAGGTTTCAACTTTCACCATTAAGTGTACTGTTAGCTTTGAAATTACTGTATCTTTACAGTGCCAAGGAACATTCCTTTTACATTTAGTCTGTTGAACATTTTACTGTGAAATGGTGTTGAACTTTGCTAAGTGCTTTTTCACATCTGGTTTTTCACACATAGTTTTTGTCCTTGATTCCATTAAAATGGTGACTCATGTTGATTTGCATATGTTGAGTCATTTTCATCACAGGGATAAATCACATCTAATTGTACTGAGTGACCCTTTTAATGTTCTGTTGAACATTATTTAGTAGTACAAATGCTTTTCAATTTAAAATGATGGTGTATGCTGATTAACCCATCATGACTTGTAAAAACCTTAAGTAAAAAATGCATTTAGTACACCTAGCCTATTGTCTTAGTTACTTTTCTCTTATTACTGAGACAAAATACCTGACACACAAGGTTAAAAATGGAAAGATTTATTTGTCTTACAGTTTGTAGAGGTTTCAGTTCATAATTGGCTGGCTCCAAGGCAGGGTGACTTAGCAAAGGGACAATAGTTCATGGTAGTGGAAGACAAGCAAAAGCAACAAGAGAGAAAGAGGAGCAAGACAAGCCTCTTTCTGTCCTTATGTTGCATCATCTACTAGTATTAGGGCAGTGCCAATCCAATCAGTGGATTTATCCAGTAGCCACCCACCATTAATCCCAGCACTGCACACCAGTCAGTCACATGCTATAGATTCAACCACCTCTGAAAATTCTATGACTGCATGAGGCTTTGGGGGCTATCTAGACACAAATCATAACACCTACTGAACATCATAGCAATGTAGTGCAGTGTACAGTGTTGATTGTTTATACTGTGATCAAATGGCTGCCAGCTGTGGCTCACCAGGCTCCCTGGCATGATGGTGGAATATTATATCCTATATCACTAGCCTATAAAGATCAAACTTCAAGATTTGATCTATGGTTTTTACTAAATATATATTGCTTTCTTTCACACCACTATAAAGTTGGAAAATCAAAAGCTGAACCATGGTTAAGTCAAAATCCATCTGTATTTTCTATCTGTATTTGTCAGTGATTCTGGTATGCACTTTTCTAGTGTCTTTATCTGGCTTCAGTACCAGCAAAATACTAGCCTTTTCAAAAGAGTCTGGCAGCTTTTCTTCTTCAATTTTTAGGAACATTTTGAGAAGAATTAATATTAATTCTTTAGATCCTTGGTAGAATTCAACTGTGAAGCCATCTGGTCCTGCATTTCTCTCTGATGGGAAATTTTTTTTTTTTTTTTTTTTTGGTACTGGGGATCGAACTCATAACCTCGCGCTCGCCAGACAGGCACTTAAGTCACTGAGCTAAATCCCCAGCCCCAGATGGGAAAATTTTAATTACTGAGTCAATTTCCTTACTCATTATTTGTACACTGAGATTTCAGATCACCTCCTGATTTCATAGTAGTTTAAGTCAGCAGCACAAGCACCTGCCTGGCAAATGCTAGGTTGTAAGTTCAATCCCCTGTACAAAAAAAAAAAAAAAAAAAAAATATATATATATATATATATATATATATATATATATATATATATATATATAAAAGAAGAAGAAGAAGAAACTGTACACAGTCTTGATGGTTTGTGTTTCCAGGATTTTATCCATTTCTTCTAGGTTTTCCAATTTTTTGGCATATAATTGTCCAGAGTCTCTTAGGATATTCACTATTTTCAGGTTATTAGTTATAACATTTCCTCTTTCATTTATGATTTTCTTTATTTGACTTCTCTCTTTTTTTCTTAGTCTAGGTTTGTCAAATGTAATTTAGCATTTCAAAAACCGTCTCAGCGTCACTGATTTGTTCTAATCTCTTATTTGCTTCTGCTCTGATCTTCTTTTTACTTCTAATCTTGGGCTTAGTTTGCTTTGTCTAGTTCCTAGAGATTTAATGCTAAATGGTTTATTTGAGATGCCTTTATCCAGAAACATTCAGAGTAATTATTGATAAACAGGGACTTAAAAGTGCCATTTTGCTAATTGTGTTCTCATTGTTATGTAGATCCTTTGTCTGTTTCTTGCTTTCTTTGTGGCTTGATGGTTTTTATATAAGGTACCTTTACATTTTTTTCTTATCTTTTGAGTATATATTGCAGACTTTTGCATTGTGGCTACCCTGAGGCTTACATAAAGTATATGCTACTTACAAGAAGCTATTTTAAGCTACTAGCAATTTTGATCATGTACTCAAACTACATTTTTACTCCCTGGTCCTTCATGTTTTATATTTTTCATGCCATTCCTTGTATATTTTTATAATTTATGCTACCTATCAAATTATTATTAATTGTTTTAATAGTTTGGTCCTTTAACCTTTATACTAGATATATAGTTGATTTTCCCACTACCTTTACAGTATTGAAGTTTGTTGGATTTGACGGCACAGTTAATTGCACCAGTGAGTTAAGTTTTCATGCTACTAATTATCACCCTCTTCTTTCAACTTGAAGAACTCACCATAACATTTCTTGTAAGTAGGTCTGGTGATGATAAAATGTCTCAGCTTTTGGCTGAGAAAGTCTTTCTTATTCCTTCAGTTTTAGAAAATAGGATTTCTGGGCATATTCTTGGTTGGCAGGTTTTTTCTCTCTGGGTTTTGAACATATTATCCCATTCCTTTTTGGACTGCAGGGCTTCTGCAGAAAAATCCTATTATGGTATATAGTAATTTTTAACTTCACTGTTTATCCTAAACATGTAATATAAAGAATATTTATTAATTCTTATTACCAAACCATCTCCTGACTTCCCTAAGTCCCTTCCTATTCACACAAGTGATTTTCAAATATTGGCATTTTCTTATGTGTCTTGTGGAATTCTTTGAGAAACTCTGATTTAAGGACTTACTATGAGAACTTCTTGTTTGAGTCACACCATTTTGTTTCCAACAGTCTCATCCAGTAACTTGATAGTACACATATTATGCAGAGATCATTAAATGTGACTTTATACAAGTTATAATGAAAGCTATTATGAAAGCTATTTCCATTTTCCCTAAATTGGCAAATTTCCTTTCTTGGTATTAAGGTACTCAAGCTGTTAGTTAATAATGTTACAATTAAAATTGTAAGAGAATGTGCGAACTAGAACTAAGAGAAGTGATAAATCCCTATGAAATTTCCTATGCCACTACACTCAGCAGCTTTTTTTACAGTTGGTTTATTACTGAATTTCAGATTCAATATCTTTCTGCCCTGGACTATGTTACAGTCAACATAGCTATTTCCATGGCTAGAAGATAGAATGTCTTCTTACATTCTATGTTTTAAAATTCATGTCCTTACATAATTTCACCCTCATGCACCACCCACAGATATTTTGGTACTCTTAGTACTGGAAAATAATTAAAGTACGCAATGGTATCAACACTCCTATATTAATATCTTGAAAATCTCAGCATAACAAACATCATTTGACTTAGTAGATATGTTCTGGATAAGATTTTTGAAAGGAATTTTTAAATCTACTTATACTTGAGAACATTGAGAGAGTTTTCCAGTTAGAAAAATGTGAGAATTAATCACTGTTTTTGGAAAAGAAAATAATTCTTACTATAGATTGAATATTTATGTTTCCCCCCAAATTCACGTAGAGAAATCCTAATCCCCAGTGTGATGTGGAAATTAGGATTATTTTAATTCATGAATGTAGGGCCCTTAGAATATGAGTAACGCCTTTTAAAAAGAGGAAGTGATATGAGATCTCCCCCATTCTATGTGTGTGTGTGTGTGTGTGTGTGTGTGTGTGTGTGATGAGGATTCAGCAAGAAATGCAGCAATTCCTGCAAACCAGGAATTGTGTTCCTACCAGACACCAAATCACCTTGATCTCAAATATCCTAGTCTTTAAAAATATTTAAAATAAATGTTTTGCCTAGGTCACTCAGTCTGTGGTATCTCATAACAAGCCAAACTGACT
>PVLA01015333.1:0-25801 GCA_004027455.1 Hydrochoerus hydrochaeris
TTTTTTCTCAATTTCATTGAAGAGTTTAAGGAGTACTGGCATCAAATATTCTCTAAATTTCTTGTAGTATTCAGCTGTGAATCCATCAGGACCTGGCCTTTTCTCTGTTGTTAAGTTTTTAATCACATTTTCAATTTCAATAGCTGATATTGGGTTTTTCAAAATTGCTATATCTTCTTGGTTGAGTGTTGGTAGTTCATATGTTTCTAGAAATCTGTCCATTTCCTCTGTGTTTTGCACTCTATGTGAGTAGAGATTTTCAAAGTAGGTATTCATGATCTTTTGAATTTCCATGGGATCTGTAGTAATTTCTCCCTTTTCAGTTCTTATTGCATGAATTTGGGTTTTTTCCTTTCTTTCTTTTGATAAGGTTAGCTAGGGGGTTGTCAATTTTGTTGATTCTCTCAAAAAACCAGCTTTTCAATTCATTAATTCTTTGTATTATTTTTTTAGTTTCAATTGCATTGATTTCTGCTCTAATCTTTACAATTTTCTCTCTTCTATGAGCTTTGGGTTTAGCTTGCTTTTCTTTTTCTAGAAGCTTGAGATGGAGCAGTAGGTTGTTTACTTGTGCTTGTTTTGTTTTCTTGATATGACAATGTATTGCTGTATATTTCCCTCTTAAGACCACTTTCATTGCATCCCACAGATTACAGTATGTTGTTTCTATATTTTCATTGAATTGTAGGTATTACTTTATTTCTTCTTTAATTTCATCTGTAGCCCAATGATTATTCAAAAGGTTGTTATTTAATTTCAATGTAATTATGCAGGTTTTGCAATTTATTTTGCCATTAATTTCCAATTTGATTGCACCATGGTCAGATATTATGCATGGTATGATTTCAATACCTTTGCATTTACTTAAGAATGTTTTATGGGGTAATATATGGTCTATTTTGGAGAATGTCCCATGTGCAGCTGAGAAGAATGTGTATTCTGATGTGGTTGTAAATATCTACTAAGTCCAGTTGCTCACAGTTATGATTCAGTTCTGTCATTTCTTTGCTGACTTTTTGTCTAGTTGATCTATCTCTTTGTGACAATGGGCTGTTAAATCTCCTGTTATAATTGTGTTCTTGTGTATTTGGTTTTTCATATACATTAGTATCTGTCTTATATAGTTGGGTGCTCCTGTATTTGGTGCATATGTATTTATAATTGTTAGTACTTCCTCTTCAATTTTTTCCACTACCATGTATGTAGTGATCTTCTCTATCTCTTTTAATCATTTTAGGTTTGAAGTTCACGTTGTCTTCAAACAGAATAGCTACCCCTGCTTTTTTCTGGGTTCCTGTTGCATGGAATACTGTTTTCCATCCTTTGACTTTTAATCTATGAGTTTCCTTTTGTGTCAGATATGTTTCTTGATACAGCATATTGTGGGATCCTGTTTCTTGATCCATTCTGTCAATCTATTTCTTTTTATAGGTGAATTGAGGCCATTTATATTTATGGATGTCATCACTAATATGTACTGGCTCAACTTCTCCATGTTATGTTCCAGTTGTTTCTTTCTGCTTTTCCTCTTATTTAATTGCTTATCCTACCTGGTGGTTTCTTTCTGTTGTTGTTTTGGGGATTGTCATCATTTTTATCTCTGTCTAGTATGTCTTTCAGTACTCTTTCTAGGGTTGGTTTGGTGGACATGAATTTCTTCAGTTGTTTTTTGTCATGGAAGTATTTTGTTTCTCCTTTAAATTTGAATGAAAGTTTTCCTGGGTACATCAGTCTGAGTTGAAGGTTGTTTTCTTTCAGGACTTGAAATACCTTACTGCAAGCTCTTCTTGACTTGAGGGGTTTGTGCTGAAAAGTCTGCTGTGATTCTAATGGGCTTTCCTTGGTAGGTGAGTTGTGTCTGTTCTCTGACAGCTTTTAGTATTCTGTTTTTATGCTGTATGTCTGAGATCTTTATTATTATGTGTCTGGGGTGGATTTATGTTGATTGTGACTGTTTGGTGTTCTATATGCTTCACTTATCTGCATATCAGATTGTTTCCCCATGTTTGGTAAGTTTTCTGCTATTATTTCTGTAAATATTTTACAGATGTCATTTGCCTGGGCTTCATTATCTTCGCTAATGCCCATTATTCTTATATTGTTGCTCTTGTCATCATTATGAAGCTTCTGGATTGTCATTTCATGCTGCTTTGTTATTTTTAAAGGTTCTATCCTTTCGTGATCACTAACTGTGATCCTGTCCTCAAGGTCCGAAATCCTATCCTCAGCTTCCTTTAGGCAGTTCAATAGAATTTTTTGTTTCTTGGATGTCTCTTTGAGTTTGTTTCATGAAATCCACCTGTTTTCTATATTGTTCATTCAAAGTTTCAATCAGTTTCCCATGCTCATGTACTTTTTTCTCTAGTTCTTCTTTAGCTGCATTCAACAACTCCTTTACTAATGTTGTTATTTCCACCTTTACATGGGAGACTACTTCTAATTTGATTTCCTCTATAGCCTGATGCAGTTGTTTTTTTTATTTCACTCGCTATCTTTTCAGAGATTCCTGGTGTGTTACTTTTGGGGTCCTCTATTTCAATGTCTCCTATACTTGCTTCTGGTGAACTATATGTTTGAAACTGCATTTTGCTTTTTCATTTTGTCATTTTCACTCTGCCTGGTGTTTTCTATGTGTAGGAGGGGATCACACACACTCTTTTCAGACTCACCAATGTGTTACAGTTAATTGTAGAAGTTTTACTGCTGGCCCTATTTATCCCCTGTACACCTTTATTTTAGGGTTATACTTAGCACACTGAAACAGTTAATCTGCTGTAGTCCAAGGTTTGCCACTTGGGAGCAAAGTTCCAAATTTTTTACACTAATGGGAGCCCGCTGAGGTCTTCTGATGTTCCAGGTGGGAGGGCGGGCCCAGCTGAAGCAGTCCAGGGCAGTTTTCAGTCTTGGGTGGGTCTCTTCGATGTTCTGGTGGGGAGATTCCAGGCAGCTTACCCCTGATGCAGGTTCCCCTAAGTTCCCGGTGGCATGGTTGGCCCACCCATTCTTTCTTGAGTAAGGTGAAATTTCAGTGTTTTTTTTGTTTTTTTTTTAATTTGCATGTCTATAATGGTCACTAATGTTGATCATTTTTTCATATCGTATTTTTGGCTTTTCCAAGGCAATGCTAACCTTCTTCTGATCTTGGAGGTCATAGTGGCAGCAGGAATGAAAAGAGAATAGCCTAGCGCAGGAAAATATTCCAGAATCAGCTATGGAAGATGTGAATAAATGTCTGCACAGAGAAAGACAAAACTAATGCAGAAATAAACATGAACAGATATGTAAAAATATTTTGTATTCAAATGTCTCAATTCTGAAATTTAACCTTTTACTTTGGAAAAATCCAGCTTAATATATCTTAATAACCTGGAAATAGTTTTTCAAGGACTCATGAATATGAATTGAATTATCAGTATTCAAAAGAACTCTTCTAAAGCTACATGGCATTCATAAAGTATTTAAATGATAAGTCGCAAGATAATTTCTAGGAATCAGAACTCATCATTGTCTTTCACAGTTAGCCCACCAGAGGGAAGAATTGAATACATAATTCATTTATGACCTGTTCTTCTTGCTCCTGATTTAATTCTATAACAATGAGAAATTGGCCTTCCCACATGGAAAGAAGTATTTTGTAACAACAGAAACACAAAGACCAAACAAACAACAAAGACAGCTATGGGGGAAAATGCTGATAGTTTTGTGGACATTCCCCAAAGATAATGTAACAGAAGATGTTTTCCACAAAGTTAATTGCTGCAAAAAATAAGGCTATGTTCAAATGGCTAATTGCTGCAAACCAAAAGGAGATTCCAAGAATTTCTTGCCTAATGAGCTCTCTACAACCTTACAATAAAGTTTCAAGATGATTTAAAAAGCAATTTTCTACCATTCTTAGGAAAGCACTTGAAGTCCTAAACCTATCTTATTGAATCTAGTTTATTTCATTTCCTCTTCTTTTTGATTTCAAGAAAACCTTCAAAGAATAATTTTTATTAATCAAATAAAAAATATTCTTGTTAACCTACTTCACACATTTTTTCTTGGAATTCCACCCACACAGAACAGACTGACAAATATCTTTGGTAATCTGTATTCCATCATCTAAACTGCCTACTACCTGCCTACTACCGGCTAATAACAATACAAAATAAAAACTTCTAGTATTCTTAAGAACTAAGCATAGGAGTGACTAATTTGAAATGCAAACAAGGATTAAACAAAGAAAAAAAATCCCCAAAGCATTAGGAAATTAATAGATAAACTCCCCCTTTAAACTGATTGTGAGCTTATTCAAGAATAAGAAGATAAAAAGGAAAGTGATATAAGAATAGGAAAAATAAAAGAATAATGGTGAAAATACGGAAATAACACCATAAAAATCGACCATAATTTATGTAAGCACATCTTTTCATGTGTTCAGTTTTAAGATAAGAAAAAGCAATCACTTTTAAAAATAAAGATTAGTACTCTTTCCTTGTATGCTCTTTGTCTCAGAATCTATTATGTTCAGACAAATAGAAAAAAAATATTTTCTTCACGATTCAATTTCAGAGTAGCAGTCTCAACAAAATAATGATAACGTTATGTGAAATATATCTGCTCATTATGGATGGGACCTCTCTGGAATTACCTTTCTGTTTCTTAAAACCACTAAGACACACAATGGAGAGGCTTACCTTTTTCTGTTACCAATGAGAGGAGAAAAATTAATAGTGAGAAGTAATTTCTGCAAATATATTTGTATTTGAATAATTGGCTACTGTTTCTTCACAACATTTTAAATTAGAGAGACTGACAAAGGTAAAGACTAGTGTTAAATATAAGGATATAGTGTTAAGTGTAAGAATGTAGTATTAAATAACTGTATTTTTTCCCCTGGCAAAATGGGTATGTGCTTATTGGTAAGATTCCTTAATATTTGTTCACTTTACTTTGTTTTTAAAATAGATTATTAAATTTTTTTCTTATGTATTTCATGTAAAATTTCCTCCTGAGATCTTTTATTAATCATATGAGCAAATAAATTTTATTTATACATTGCCCATATTAAAATAAGAGGTAACTTAACTGCAAGGAAGTGTTAGCATATTAGATTAGCAACCAATATTAATTCAGGATCATTTCAAAACAGTAATCATGTTTTATTCTCTAAATAAGATAACCTGATAATACAGACTGGGTTAAAAGTCAGTATTTTTTCCAAAATTTTGAGAGTTTTTATTGTTTGTTTTAATTTGCTCAATGTTTGGTATGTTATCTTAAATAGTAATACAATAAGGTAATAATTTCAGGAAGATGGAAGTAAGTATATTGAGCAACATTCCAGTTTAAATCAGAAACAATAGAAATTCCTTTTACATGACTGTTTTCAAATAAAATATGTAAGTTACAAAAATTAAATTCCACTATCTAGAAAAACTATCAAATAAAAAGAATAAAGAAAAGAGGGTACATAACATAATGGAGCATTATTTTGCAGATGCATTCAAGGTTATTTGTCTAGGGGAATAAACTTATGTTCTAATTATTCTCAAAGCTCATATACTAAAAGATTACAAGTCAACTGGTACATATCTGATGAGTTGAAAAAATAACTTCAAAGATTATTATTTTATTGCTCTGTGGTTCTAACCTACTATTAAAATTTTCGTATAAAAATAATGTTGCCAAGATTATAGTTCAGCAGCACAGTGCCCCTCTGACTAGCATGAGGTTGTCAGTTCAATTCCCAGTACCAATAAACTATAAATAAACAACAACAATAAAAAAAAACCAAATAATACTTGCAAGGGAGCAATTCCTCAAATATTTTTACAACTGACTTTATTTTTTATTTATTTCCTTGTTATCAAGTTAATAAGACTTTGTTATATTTTCTATGTGTTTTGAGAGCCATAGTTTTAATTATTTTTTTTAGATTATAATTTGACAGCTTTGGAGAATTTACTAATGTATCTAAATCTTTCAACCGAATTTACGTAGTGAAGCTAATTGAGGTTTGCTTTCTGAGTGCACCCCAAGGGAGACTGAGGTCTAGATACATATTTTCTTGGTTTGCAGAGTCTTTACCTTTATTGACATTCTATTTCTTTAGTTTGTTTTTTTCGATGTCATTTTGCATGTTTGCTTTTATTTCTGGGTGTTTGTTATTCTCTTCCTCTCTTATCAATAGCATAATTTCTGTATCAGCAACTACCAAGTCTCATAACATTGTTTAGTTTAGACTACATGTAGAAGCACTGTTTATAAAAATCTTTGTGTAAGGCCAGTAAATTATTCCCTTGCTGTTAAGTGATATGGGTAACTGTTCCTGGAAAGTCCATGTGTTGAAGGTTTGGTTCCTACTTTATGGTGTCATTGAGAAGCAGTGGAAACTTTAAAAAGCTGGTGACTGTTGGGAATAAGTGAGTCATCAGACAAGTGTCCTTAAATGATTGTGGAGGCCTGGTCTTCATCTTGTCTCTTTGTTTTCCACTCACCATGGGGGGAACATCTTCACATGCAGTAGGTCAACTGACTATGGAATAAAAACTCCAAAACTGTGAGCCATAATGAACCTTTCCTCCTTTTATACTGATCCTCTCATTTGCTTTTTTACAGTAACAAAAAGCTGACCAACACATTCCTTCCTAGTGGAAATGAAAGCTGATAGTCTGGTTTTATGATACGAATATTATTTAAAATTTCTATTGAAATCACAAGTTACCTATTTTCTGTTGGGTGAGGAATACTAGATTATAGTTTGTCAATATTATTATTATTTTTGTTGTTGTTATTTTGCCTGTTTTTTCTTTACATGAGCTTGAATCAAATAGGAAATATTTTGTGCCCACTGGAAATGAGAACAATTTCTTGGGATTTTGATTCAGTTAGTATTTACTTTGTGTGTCTGTGTCTGATTTATTGAGTGATCTAAGCTTGCTGTTTCTCCTCTGCCTGGAATGATATTTTTGCTTTCGTTGGTTCAGGACACTCTTCTTAAACCTTAACTTAAACATGCAGTATGGCTACACCACCTTCTGTGTATCGCCTTTTTAACTTCTCCAGACAGAAGCACATTCCCTTGTGATCCATCTGTTTTAGCACTCATATATTTTGTTGGGTCATTTCTCTGTCACTTATTCGCTACTAGCAACTTGAAAAGACAAATACTGATGTCTCCATTATTCAAGATAGTAATCTGAATATAGCAGAGGCTTTAGGAACTAACTACCCAGAGCCTTTTAACTCAAGCACATACAAAGAAAATGAAACCCTGCCTTCAGGACCTTCCTCTGACCTTCAAACAATGGTCTCTTCTCTCTCTCCTTCTCCTCCCCTATGTCCTCCACCTTATCTCTTCTCCCTCCTCCATCTTTTTTCTTCTCTTTCCCTTTCCCCTCCCTTTTCTCTGTCCTCCATCCCAACCTTTCTTTCCCTAGCGGTCTTCCGGCCCTTTTTGTCACAGTGTGTGTTCATTCAGTGCTTCTCCCATGCTAAGGTAAGCTACTGCACTGCTCAATGGTTTAAATTACTGGGCTATTTATACAAACTAAATGCAGTTACTTTTATCCTCTAAGCAAATGTTTGAAAAGACTATACTATCTTTTTCAAACTTTCTAAATTTATTCCATTTGTTAGTTTCTTTTCTGAGACAGCTCTGGCCCTCTGAAGATTGCTTGAATCTACTTTTGCAATTAATTCATTGTGTCTATTTAAATTTTGCAAGATGTTGTTCTTGGAGATAGTAGCTAGATTGATAGTAAGAATTACTGTAGTTAAGCAAATTAAAATGTTGATCATCCTACATAGTCACTCTTTTTCTATAGCACAATCAGCCAAAATCTACAAATTTAGTATTAGTATGAATAGTATATACAGTATAAATTTATTAAAAATAGTCTTAAAATTATATATTAAATTTCTCAACTTTTTATCTTACATTCTGTTACTTTCTATCCTCTAACCTACATCTTCAATGTACTTCATATACTTTTTGTTAACTATTGTCTTATCCTATCACTGGATATTAGTTTTTCAAAATTTTTCCGCATAAGTGATATTATGCAATACTTTTCAAAAAATCTTCCTGGCTTATTGCACTTGAATTACTGTACTTCAGGCTCACTGATGTTGTGGCAAATGGCAAGATTTCATTATTCTTGGAACTAATATTCCAGAATGTGTGTCTGTATTTTATATGTATCACGGTTTCCCTTATGCATTTGTCTACCAAGAGATGCTTAGGTTTTTTCCATACATTGGTTATTGAGAATTGTGCAGCAGTGAGCAAGGCAGTTCAGATATCTTCATAAGGTGGTAATTTCATTTTCTTTGAGTATATATCCAGAACAGGAATCGGTAGATCATAAGTTACTTTTATTTTTAATTTCTTTAGAAACATCCATATTTTTCATAATATCTGTACCAATCTATATTTCCTCTCAGTGTTTTGACACATTTTCAACAACATTTATTTCTCTCAACTTTGTGATAATAGCTTCTAATAAATGTAAGCTGGTCTTTACCAGTGTTATTTATTTGCATTTCCCTGATGACTAATGGTATTGATATACTGCTGGCCATTTTTCTGTCATTTTTTTAGACTTGTATCTTCAAGTCCTTTGCCCATTTTTTATTGAGTTGTTTTTCCACTTTTGAGTTGTATTACTTGAACTACAAATAGCCATAAGCACTCTTTATATATCTATATATCAGAAAAGTATGTTTCTGAAATATTTTTCCACTTTTAGAGGTACAATTAAATTGATGTTACTACTAAAACACCTGCACTTGACTGATATACAGAGATTTTTGTGTGTTCACATAATTAGCATTCTCATTACTAATTCCTTAAAAATACAAAAAAATTTAAATATTTAAATGTCATAGTGTTTTGAAAAGACTCTTGATTCTTACAGAAAGTCCTGAGAAGACTTTTTTTTGTAAAAATTCAAGTACATATAAGAAAGGTTAAAACAACAAGCCTGACAGAGTTGAAGATTTTTCTTTCAAAATAAATGGGTTTATGATTTTTCTCTGATTTTCCAGAATAAAAGATAATGTAATTTTTTAAAAAATTAAGATTTATGTTTTCATGAAGTGATTAGTTAATCTGTTTAGGCTTGAATTGTTATATTGTTTTATCAGTTAAAATAAAAATTTCTATGCAATATTTATGATCTTGAACAATGTTAAATTTTATCAAAATTATATATTATCATGAAAATATTTTATATAGTATATATTAATAAATTAATTGACCACATGTGAAAAAAGACAGTGAAAATAAAAACCTAAATAAATGTACAAAGTTTTAAATTTAAGAAAGTAACTTATGGCTGTCTGGGTTTACTATATTTGTTGGCAAACCTGACATAAAGAAATGTATCAATTTCAATGAAGTTTTCTCATATAATGAATCTACCAACTTTTTGATAATTTTTAAAAAGGAGTTTGTTTAAATTTTATTGCTTGATTTTGTTAGCTTTCTATCTATGTGATAAAATGCCTGTGATAATACACTTAAAAGGAGGAAATTCTAGTTTTGAAATTCCATTCAATTGTCACTTGGCCCATTGCCTTTTGTGACACGGTAGCATGGGACATCATAGTGGGAGCACATGGCAGAGAAGCAACTCACTGGTTCTCAGATGTAAACAGAGAAATAGGAAGGGACTGGAGTCCCAATATGTTCCCTAAAGGGCAAGCCACCAATGACCTAATTTCCTTCTATTAGCTCCTCCCTACAAGGATTCCTCCATCTATCAGGAGTGTTCCAGCCTGAAGAGATTAGCACATGTAATTTGTGGGTCAATCAAGATACAGATGGTTGCATTGCCAAATATTTAATTAACATAAGCTTTGCTATATTTAAAATCAGGTACTGCTTCCCACCGTAAGCATCTGTCATTCTTCACATTTCTCATTAGTTGTTTCCTCTAAAATCTCGTTTCTTTAATAAGGACAAGAAATATTAATGTTCTCAGATTTCTGTGGTTCTTTTTTTCTTGGTATAAGGGTCAAATGATGTGCTTTTGAGATCTCTATATGTCTTCTCAGAAGCCGGAATTCTCAAGTGTTGGCATTTTAAATATTGAGTGTATACAGATCTCATAAGTAAAACTGAGAAAAAGGAATAATAATGACTAAGAAATATTAAAAGATCATGGGTCATTTTTAAGTTTTTAATCACAATTGAAGGAAAAAACTAATACCACAGAACAAAATAAATAAGCAATGGGAACATTAAAAATTTGTTTTATTGCTGCATTCCTCAAGTTCTTGATTAATGTAGAGCTTACATTTGTTTATTCATGGCAAGATTTAAATAAGTTTTATTTGTTAGTTCAGTACTTTCAGGGAAGGGTAAAGAATGTGATGACATTCTTTCTATTTGCAAACTATATGTTTATTCCAGAATAGTTCATGAAATTATGAAATTGTTGCATTAACAGTGGTTAAGTAGAAATGTTCCAAGCAATGAATATTTAAAAGAATTTAAACTAAAAAAAAAAAAAAGCCCAATCAGAAAATGGAACTATTGGCATCTGTATTTTGATTACTTTCTTGGCTGAAGTGAACCAGAGTTGCAGTGCAAATATTACTGTAGCAATAGAATATGACATCGGTGGAAATATTAGATTTTAAGACTACTGCTATTCTCACATCTGGTTCCACACCCATCCTCCCAGACAGCTTTGCCTCTAGCTGGATTACCAGGGTTCACTGTAATCTGATATCTGCACTTTTCTTTCTCCTTCATGAATGAATACTATGTGTTTCTTTCTTACATTTTTCCCTCTTTCTTTCTCTATTTTTACCATTCTTACTGCTATTTCTTGCTTTCAGTCGAGTATTATGTGTTAAAGAACTCTTTTCTGAAAACAAAGTCTTTTTTTTTTTTACTCAAGTGTTAGATGTACTTTGGTGCAGATATAATTATTCCTACCATGCCAATCACATAATTTTTTTGCATATTTTGCATAGTGCCTGTATAGCCTGCTTATATCCAACATAGAATGAGAGTCACCACTATAATCCATCCATTTTTAAAGATCTTTCCCAATGAAATGTCAAGAAGAATACAAAGGAATTTGCCAAGTTTGGTACTGAAGGAAGTCTGCTAAACCATTTTCCAGATGGTCAAATTGGCATTTTTTAATGAGTGATGTGAAAGTGTTTATGAGTCTTCCAGCTTCACCAGGATGCTGATTTTTCTCTCAAAGTTTCCATTGTGTTCTTTAGTATCCTGGATACTTGATATATAAAAACTTTGGACAAATTTTATGGCTTCATTTGATTCTGGAAGATTTGAGGTGACTCCCCAGATTGGCTGCTACAATGCAGTAGAGAAATCACAGATTTGGATTCAAGCATACTTACTTAAAAACCAAGCTCTATTAACTACAAGCTCAGTTACTTGGACTATTCATACCTCCTTTCTGAGCTTCCTTTATTTATACAATAGAAATGCAAACTAATTAAAAAATCATCAAAATGTAAAATATACTTTTAAAATTGATGTTCTAGACATATACAATATACTAAGGTTTATTATTAACCCTTTCTATGGTTTGAATGTTATATGCCACCTCTAAAAGTCACCTTTAAGTTTAGCCTCCATTATAATAATAAAAGGTTGGAAAATTACATCAATTGTTATATTTAGCAATGTAATCTTTGAAAGGTAATTAGGATTGGATAAGGTATTTAAGGTGGAACACCCATGATTACCCATGATTGAACTCTTGGGATTTTAAAAAGAAAAACAGAAATTGGAGAACATACATGTACATGCTATCTAGTCATTGCCATGTGATGCCCTCACTACTTCCAGATACTACCAGAAAGTAGAATAACTCCAGATGGATCCTTTGGGCTAGCTGCCACAAACTAGAGCCAAAAGAAGCTTCTATTTAAAGTACCCACTCGGTGGTATTATGTTCCTAAAATCAGAAAATAGAGCCCCATAATTATTAACATTATCTTATTATATTTTATTTCCGAGTCACTTTCAGATTTATTCTCAATGTACAAATTGTGTTATTTTAGTTCTACCACAAACATTTATTCAATAAGTGTTTGGACAAGTGAGAATACTGTAGTGTAACTTTAATCCATGTTATTAAGCAAGCTGAAATTCTGTGCACACATATGCAAATACACATTACAAACAGACATACCTTGGCAGAAAGACTGTTTTGATAATTACAAGAATTGTACTTAGTTCTTTAATTTTTCATAATATTTTAACTTGGAACTGTTCGTATCCACCCAGTGATCATATTATCAGTAAAAATATTTAGGAAAAAATAAAAAATGTCAATTGCTGTGTGTTGATAGTGGGATATCACTAGGCTAAAATCATTGGAAACTAACCCTAAATAAGCCAACTTGTTAACAGGCTGATTAGTTTTCTTGCATGACTGTTTTCTAACTCTGATTGTATCAGCCATTTACCTTGGTTTTTAGCTAACTTCTCAGGTATATACTTGACACTTGAATCCATTCATTTGGTAGATTCTTCCCTTAAATTTCTACTACAATTCCTTCACTGCTCCATAATTGGCCATTGGTATGAAGTTTAATCTGAACCTTCCTATGATAGACAAGATTGTCATTTTGATTGGCTTGGGAGCCACCAGGATTACTAAAGCACACTCTTGGTGTGTCTGGATTTGCCAAGGAGTAGTAACCTTGGGGTCTGCATCAGGCCCCTTCTCTTTTCCTCTCTGCACTGTCCCTCTGCTGTACCTCCTCCTTGACATAAATTAAAAAATTTTGCTTCCCCTTATTACTTCCTTGGAGCCATCTGATATTGGACTGAATCCTCTGAAACTGTGAGGCAAATAAACTTTCCTTCTCTTAATTACTGATTTCAGCTATTTATCCAGCAACAGGAAGGCTGACTAATATACTTGCTTATTCTTCAAACCTGGAAGCTCCTTGCTGAGATCTGCACTTTTCTAGTATATCAATATTTTGCTCAGTCTCACCTCCTTGGTTACTTTGGAAGAATTCTCTGGAATATTTTTTTTCCCTGTATTAATGCAGGAAAGCTCAGTATAATTTATGGTGTTCTGAGACTGCCAATCTAATTTCTATTGTTTGCTTGAAACTCAGGAAAAAAAGCTACTTCACATTTTGACAATTTCTAGATTCAAAAATGAACATTCAGGAGAGGATTTGAGACCATGTTAATGAGACTCCTAGCAGAGTACTTTTGGAGTGTAAAGCAAAAGATATTTCTAGTAAGGCATTAGTAAATGCTCCTTGAGATCATTAAGGGTTTGGGTCTGGCTGGCTTTCTATTTCAATTTAAAATGAAACAAAATCACATTCATGTCTAGCAATAAGTACAGCAGTCAGGACTGGAGGAGGAAATTGACCCTTTTTGATTTGCATATGGAGTACACTGTCTTCTAGTACATGTAGAAAAATTCCTTATAAATGACCCAGAGCATAAAAATGGAGCAGAATGAGATGTTTGGACAAGATAGTCAATACCGTAGACCTTCCCAAGACAGTCTCTCCCTCAGACCTTCACGTTTAATGACTATGGTGAACTAGAGTGATTGGGAGTAGACATGTGATAAGGGCAAAGAACAAGGTGTATATAGAAACAACAGTAAAAGACTTCCTGGCATGAAACCATGGTTGTTATATTCTTATGTTAAAAAGAAACATTCATTGTCTCATCTGTTTTGCTGCAGTTACTCTCTCCCCTTAGGTGCCCACACAGTTGACCTTCTGCTTTTGTCTCCTGTCCCTCAGTCCTCTAGTATCAAAGTCCCCTTGGAGAGAATTTGCCCACTCCTTGTTAGATAGTCCCTGTCACTTCCCAGAGCGTATCTCCATCTCCCTGTTTTGATGTTGGCTATGGGCCCCATCCCCTGAAGCCATTTCATCAGTTTCTTTTCCCTGAGGTAAGATTAATTTTCACAGGAACTACCACTCTTCTAAGACTGATAGTTAGTTTCTGGATCTGGTCCTCTGCTTTACTGCAAGGAGCCTTAAATTTAAGTCTTCAGTGTGTGAATATTCATTTTATGCCAAGGGCAACCTTTTGGGTTTTTTTTAAACCTTTTCCTAT
The DNA here is from genome assembly GCA_004027455.1 of Hydrochoerus hydrochaeris. Classification (NCBI taxonomy): domain Eukaryota; kingdom Metazoa; phylum Chordata; class Mammalia; order Rodentia; family Hydrochaeridae; genus Hydrochoerus; species Hydrochoerus hydrochaeris. The sequence continues at coordinate 14,078 of PVLA01015333.1, forward strand.
GTATGTAGTCACATGTATTTTTGGGAATTCATGCTTCATCTTGTTTTGATGTTTTTGGAAAGGGAACTATCACGTGTTAACTGGGAAGAATGCAGATTTTTGGTCTGCCTTACTTAAGAACAAAGAAGAAGAAGTGGAGCTAACTGGAACACTGTCTAGAGTCTTTCATTTTGTTTTATTTGTAAACAAAATAGACATTAATCCCTGTGAAAATGTGAAGCTGGTTAATGTTCTTGCAATGAGAAATAAAAAGTGAGCACATTTCAGATTTGTTTAAGTAAATGAGTTAAAACTAACTGCCATCCTCTTGTTACTCCTCTGCCATTTTGCTTAAACAACCTATGTTAGGAATAACCATTATCAGCTTCTACTGATAATCTGCCCATGGCCATCTGCACAACTAACTCTTCAGGTTTGTAACCTGAACAGCCTCCGACTAACTCTGTAACAGAAAACCACACAGTGAAAAATCTCCAGTACTTACTTTGTAGGTTTTGCCTTTCAGCTTTTTAGTCACAGCTATTTATATATAAATAGTCACATCAGTAGTCTCTGGTCCTCTTTTTATTTTTCCCTGAACCATGACTCAAGGCCATGGAAATTTATTTTTTTCTCTTATTTCTGGGTATCTTTTCTTCTACTGAAAAATTGGAAAGGATACTAAGAATTACTAAGGAAGCCAGAATTTGCTAAATGCCACAGTGAGGGAACCACTGAGATAACCTGATTCACATAATGTACTGTTCTCTACTTTCACGTCAACTAGGGGCTTCTGTCAGCATCCAGAAATCACAATGGAAAGGAAATTTTGTCCCACATCCTTATTAACCTTCAGTCTGGGGCATGAGCCATTTCTGTCCTTTGCAATAAGATGGTAAGCAAAAGACTTTATATTACAGATGTATTGGTCATTCTTATAGCATGAACAAATACCAAAAAATTTACAAATCAAATTCCTACAGGAGTTAATAGAAATATGTTAGAATTGTTACACACAAAGGCATTATGCAACATCAGGAAAAAGAAGAAAAATGGTAATGACTCAGAAGAAAATCTTCCCCTGATTGAATTTAGTTCATGACACAAAAGAAAATGTAGAGCACATTTGTTTCTTATTCTCAGTAATATAAAAGAAAACTTCAGTTTTGTTAAACAAGGGCAGGCCTGGCCTGGATATGAAAAGTATAAAATTCAGTGAAAAGTAATTGCCAAATAAAATGTTTACTTCAAAGAACAAACATTAGATTTATATTGAAGATATTCATATTAGTAATTTTGAAAATAAAAATATAAAACATTTCTTTTTTTTTTTTATATCGGTACCGGGAATTAAACTCACAACTGCGTGCTTGCAAGGCAGGCACTTAGCCACTGAGCTAAATCCCCAGCCCCAAAACATTTCTTGAATATTAAAAATAATGAAAAGTTATGAGAGAAGTGATTGGGCATAGAAATTTAGCCTTAGAAAGCTGTGATAGAAGAGGTACAATAAAAGCTGATTATCAGTTTATCTATAAGACCCAATAATCAAAAACATAAGTGGAAAAGGTTTCTTCTTACCCAATTGAAATTTGGGCCAACAGCAGTTTCCTGGGTGCTGGCAGAGTCTCTAGTTGCCTTGAAAGCAAAAGACAGAACATCCTGTGAAACAGGTAGCACAATGGTTCCTTCCTTGTGGCATTTAGCTTTGCTGGTTTCCGTAGTAACTCTGTGTGCCTTTTCAAAGTTTTCAATACATTCAAAGACATTCTCAAAAGTAGATGAAAAATAAAATTCCATATGCCTGGAGTCATGGCTTGAGGCATAATGAGATGTGCCAGAGGATATGATATGTGCCTCTGACATGATTGTGGCTCAGTTAGCCATTTCTTGGAGTTGTGAGAGATGTGAGAACATACCATAAAATAAATCAGTGATTCAAATAAGTGAGAGAGGTAACAATGTTTTTCAATATATTTCTAAAAATGATTGCCTACCAAACACTAGAGTCAAATTGGATTTAGAATCAGTTCTTTGAAAAAATACTCGTTAGTATTAGAAAATAACAAATATTCAGGTACAAAGACCTCTGGAAAAATGCCATTAGAAATATTAGATCACTATAAGAGATATCAGAAAAACTGATTTTGTTTCTAGTATAAATTAATGTTAATATGATGATGAAATTATAGCAATAACTGTATAACTAATGATCATAAGAATTAAAGGTCAATTCTAGTTGCCTGTCTATCAATCAGTCATCTATCGATCATCTCTAATAGTGAGATTTGAAACCAGGGCCTTTACTTTGAGCTACAGACCCAGTCAATTTTTTATTTTCTATATTAAGACTGTATCTTGCTAAATAACTAAATTTCCCAGTATGGGTTTGATCTTTATGCCTCAGTCTTCTATACTGCCGGGATTATGGTCATACACCATCATGCCTGGATATTTTATATATATATATATATATATATATATATATATATATATATATATATTAAAAATAGAAATACATTAATGTCATTAAAGTGTAAGTCAGTCATAAAGGAGACTTCTGAAATTGAAAAGAACATGCAGATGATGGTTTGAAGAAAAAGCTTTAATTAATAATGTATAATTGATAGGATGTTTATATGAAAAACCTCACATCTCTATTTTAGTCCCATCATAGTTAGGGGTCCCTGAATCTACCTCATAGACATAATGTTTACTCCAGGGCAGACTCACTTGGGACTAGAGTGGCTGGCACCTACATCTTTGCTAATCACTAATTACCACTGAGGATTGCTTATTTCTGTCTTTATCCTTGGTATGATCCTCAGTGACCTCCACTGGCTTAGATTTATGTCTTTTGAGAACATTGGGTATCTATGACCTAATGAGTTATAGATAGCCTGCTCTCAAAAGCATGAAAAAAGAGAAACTATTTTAAAAATTATAATTTGCCCTCAAATGTTCACATAAACAAATTGTAAATTTGAAATGGCTGAAGACAGAGAATAAGAAGAAGACATAATGTGTCTTTTTTTTGGAAAGATTAAAACAGCCTGATTTGATTTTTATCAGTGATTAGATGAATTAAATTTTAGAAATGTTTGTGCAAACTTAACTGTAAACTTACACACAAGTTATATAACTTTCAGATTATTATAATGTATATGTAGCAATTTGTAGCAGGATTCTTGCACACTGTTTCCTACTATTTTGCCCTCTTTATTCTCAGTACATTTATATCAGAATCAAAACTGGACACATAACTGCTAAGAGGATACATCCATTTGTTTGCTTTGCATCCAGATGTGAGCAAGGTGTTTGTGATGTGGGAAGTGCAATATAGATAAAAGTGAGGAATAAACAGGTAAAGATCTGCAAAGGATGAAAGTATGCCCTTCTTTTCCTCTATCTTCCAGTTGGCTGTATAAGGTATACAGATAATGGTTACTGTTAGGTAAAAATAATTTTAGATGTAAAGAAACCACATGCATGTGTATATGTGGAGGTGCTGAGTTAGGGTAACCTTTAAGAAGTGGAGCCTCATGAAAGGTAGTTAGGTCAGGAGGCTCCAGGGTCATTGCAGGTCTCACAGAGTGGATTCCTTCCTTCCAGAATGGAATATTGATAAAGCAGGTTTCATTGATTGACTCTCTACCTCATTTGTGATCTCTTCCACATGTACTCTTACAACCGGAGCCCGCACAGGCTAGCTCCATGCTCTCCAATCTCCCGATCTATGAGCTAAGTAAACCCCTTTTTAAAAGAAAATATCCAGATCTAGGTAGTAGTTACAGCAATACAAAATGAATTTACATATCCCCTTGAAAAATCTTTTTTGACTATTTACATGCTTATGATATGTTTTTATGTTTTAATTTTTTTTACTAGTTGATAAATTACATATTGTTCTCTTAGAAATAGTTGTTCAAGGTACAAAATTAAAGCATACAAAGTAGATATTCAAACAGTGAAACTATAAACAGCTACGCATGCATGAGTCTTATATGCATTTCTATCCTTTCTGTATTAGAGGGAAAAAACAAAACTTAGCAAGACAAAACAAAACAAATTCCTATAAAAACATGAAGCCAAAAAGTCATATAAAACCGCAGTACAAGGTGATTTACAATGATTACTGTGTTGTTTCTTATTATCTTCAAGGGAATTGTCTATATCATCAGGCATAATTAAATATAGCAGTATAATTCAATATAGCAGTACATAACAATACTATAAAAAATAAAAAATTGTAGACAGTACAAAACTTCAAAGGCAGGTAATAATCAAATGAGAGTGGATATTCTAGAGGATCTTGTCATCTTAAGTGCAGTTGCCTATACTCTCAGACTTGATACTATCAATCATAACAGCTTTGAATAAAATCTATCAATACAAAAGAGCGATCTAACAAACCAGATTCAATTATGATCAGTCATGATAAAACAGTGCAAGTTTTACAGAGCTTTAGATTAAGTTAATAGGAAATTAACGATGATTACCATATTATATCCTGTTATTTTTGCAATTACTGTCTGTGCCCTCAAATCTAGTACAGGTAGAATGCCTGGAACAGAATACAATACATCTAAGCAGAGTAGTATGAGCAATGTGGGTTTCAAATCCTGGTGCACTATTAACAATATAGCGTATCAAGGCCATATATGTTAGAGATCCTAGTTATCCTTCTCTGCCTCATTTCTGCTATGCTATTTTTCTGCCTTGGCTTGTCTAGATTTCTCCTTCATTCTACTGCCTGCCCCAGTCATTGAGGTTTTTCTGCCACTGTTCCTAAAACCCTGGTATTTTTTTTCTCTCTCTCTAGAATGTCCTTCAGTATTCTCTGTAGGGTTGGATTGGTGGTCACAAATTGTTCCAGTTCCTCTTTGTCATGGAAGCATCTTGTTTCTCCATTAATTTCTAGTGACAGTTTTGTAGGATACATCAATCTGGGCTGGAGGTTATTTTCTTTCAGGGCTTGGAATATTTCACTCCAAGCTCTTCTTGATCTGATAGTCTGTGTCAAGAAGTCAGCAGTGAACCTGATGGGCTTACCTTTATAGGTAATCTGTTTCTTTTCTCTGACAGCTTTTAATATGCTGTTTTTATATTGAATTTCTGGTATCTTGATTATTCTACGTATGGGTGTAGCTCTGTTTTGGTTGTAGGTGGCTAGAGTTTGGTATGCCTCATATAACCAAATTTCATTTTCTTTTCCCATGCTTGGGAAGTTTTCCTTAATTATTTCCATGAATAGCCTTTGTAATTTGCCTATATGTATTTCTGCTTCTTCATTCACATTTCTTATTCTTAAATTGTAGATTCTCTTGTCATTTTCTAGCCTTTGTATTGTTACTGCCTGTTTCCTTGTTATTTTTAAGAGATCTTTCCTATCATGATCACACATTGCAAACTTGTCTTCAAGTTTTGATAATTTATCCTTAGTTTCTTTTAAAGTGTTTTGCCAGCTTTCATTGGAGTTTTTAATTTCCTGGTAGTCTGTTTGAATCTGCTTCATGTATTCTATATTTTCTTTATATTCTTTATCGAATGTTTCTTTCCTTTTTTGTGTTCCTCCCTTCTTCCATCTGTATCTTCCTGAGAGATGCTTCCTGAGAGCATTTCTTTTATTACTCTACTCATATCTTCCTTTAACTGATGTAATGTTTCAGTTTTGAGCTCATCTACAAGGTCCTAAAGATATTTCTTAATGTCCAGTGAAGCCATGCCTGATGTTGCATGTTTGCTGCCCTCAGTCTCCCTTGTTTTTCCTGCTCCTGGATCAGTGCTCTCAGGGTTCTGGGCTGGGGGCCTCCTCTTGCCTCTCTCTCCCATCATGGTCCCAGCTTCCTCCACACAGTTGTACAGTGCAGGTCCAAGCCCCCTTCCCTGTTGGCCACATTTCCTCCCAAGCAGGCTTGCAAGGGACCTCTGCCCTCTCCTGACTGCTCTTGTCTCTGAGGTGTAAGCAGAGGCTGCATATCCCTGCCCCTCCCCACTGGGCCAGCGAAATATCAGTGGCCTTCACTCAGTTAGTGTGTGCTAGGCACAGGGAATCAATTTGGGATGGCTCACTGGGTCCTGGCTAGGGGACGCGGCCCAGTCCAAGCAAATCCCATGAATCTGCTCTGGGGACAGAGCAACCAACTGAAGTCACTGTCACTCCCAGTTCAGGCTCCTCCTGCCAGATTCCAACATGTCACCCATTTGCTCTCACCCTTCCCATGAGGGGGGGGTCTCGTTCCCAGCACTGACCATGGATTAATGAAGGTCTGTTTCCTGGCTCCACGCTTTGTTGGGCTCACCAACCCCTGACTTTAGCACTGCTGTAGTTCCTGTGAGTGGCGTCAGGAATGAGTTTGGGCGGCTCTGCCTGCTGGCGTGGATCCAAGGCAGCGCAAAGTCAGGCTGGCGCAAACTTGGCAGGTCACAGCAAAAACACTGTGTCCTGTACTTTTTAGTTGTTTCAGTTGTAGTCCCAAAATATTTGACGAGCTTTTTTACATTTTAATTTCTTCCTGTGTGAAGAGGATCCATCTCCCTCTGTCTGGATCTCTCCAGGGTGTTTTATTCTGGCAAATGAGTTGTTTCTCCCGGGAGGCTTTGTATTTTGTTGCTCACTGATCGGCCATCTTGACTTCCCTCCCGATATGTTTTTAATTATTGAAATTCAGTTAAATATGCCTCAATGATTAATTTATTTGCAGAAACATACTATACTTTTCCTGGCAGCACTTTCAATATTTTTACTGGATTCTTCACTTATATCTTGAAAAACTTCTTCAGGTTCAAATTATAACATCTAGTATCTCTTCTCCAATTGCTTTGATATTTTATCTTATATATTTTTCTTCCTATTTTTATTGCAAGTCTTTTCTGTTTTGAGGGGATCACAGGTCAAATTTATCCTTCCTGTTTCTAGATACTTATAATTTTATAATTGTTACACAGTTATATTTCTTAGCTCTGTAATTTTCCTTTGCACAATTACCTTATTTACATATGCATGCATAGAGTTGCAGGTAACAGAACATTATGAAATCATTTAGAAAATGTTCTTCTTGACCTCCATTTTTCTGAAAATATGTCTTCCTTTTTTTCTAAGGTAATTGAAGAACTGTAGATTTCTTTTCAGGCAATTGTATAGCAGATCACAGCGTTTTGAGCACATATATTGTTTTCATACTTTTGATTCATTCTTGATCAGTTTTAGGAATTTCACTTTTCAAAATTTGATTATTTAATCTATTGCCAATCTTATTGACACATTATTTTCAATTGTATCCCCTTACTTTCAAAATTTTCTTTGGAATGTGTGGTTATATATCTTACATAATTCTTAATTTTGATAATTTTTGTGAAAAGAGCATTAGTCTTAAATTTTTTCTTAAACTGATATGTGTGAAAAGGGGATTAGGTCCTTTTAATTTGCATCCCTAGGACTAGTAATGAGGATAAAGAAAGAGGATAAGCACCATGTTGCATGTTTATCTCTGTAAAACCTTTCTTTCAAATGTTGCCTGTTTTTATCTTAATAGGATTTTCATGAATCTTTTGTTTTGTGTTCTGTTGTTAAGTTAAACATGTCCTTAAATTAAAAATACTGATCATATTCCAATATTTATTAATATATTGTTGAAATCTGTAAGTTGATTTTTAACTTTACCTACAAATTATAGAGATGCTTTACAATTTAATATGATAAAATGTATTATTTTATTCTATATTGTATAATCTTAAGAAATTCTTCCTTAAATTGTTCCCTATCTTGAGAACATAAAGCTGTATCTTTCAGTCTAACTCACTTCCAAATTTGTCTTCACATTAATATATTTAATTCCCTTAAAAATTTGTTCTCATACATGAGTAGGGATCTAAGATACTGCTTTTTAAAAATATAAACAGCTATTTCCCAAGATCATTTTTAAAAATTTCTTTTCCTAACAAAATGTTCCTTACCACACATCAAATTTTTAAAAAATTATGTGTTTTGTATTGATATTCTGTTTGACTCAATTTTCTATACCTATGGAATAGTGATTTCATAGTTACAGTAAATATTGATTACGTCAGACAAGCCTCTCTATTTCTTCAATATTTCTTTGTTATATTTTACCTGCATTTTTCTTGTTCACAAATTTTAGAATCCAAAGTTCTCAAAGTACCCTTTTGAATTTTGATTGAAATTTTATTTGAACTTCTTAACAAGTGGGGAAATATTCATTTATATCCTAAAATAGCTAAAAGAACTTTTTGCTTATATATGAATGTATCTTCTCATTTTTTATTCCTTAGTAATAATATTTTAATAATTATTTTCCATAAATGTTTTGGATAATTTTGCTAAATTTATTCTTAGGTGCATTTTAGTCTCTATGTTATTTGTGCAAGCATATGTGTGTATGTGAATGTATGTGGATTGCAGCATTTGGATGCCCTTCCCCTTTGTGATATTTCAAATCCATAGATTTAGTCTCCCCGCTACTGAAGTGCTTGGTTCAGTTTCTGTCAGTATGTTGTTTTTCTTTCTCTTGTCTGCCCAAGTGTGGGTTTTCTGTAGATCCCTAGAAGCTGTTGTCTAGTCATTAGTTTTGGAAACGTAGACTGACTCACTCATTGTGTTGTCTTCTGCTGAGATTTTATCTTGTGTTTAAATCATGTATTTATCTTGTATTTTAGGAATGGTACTAAGCATTTGTACCAAAATTCACCTCCAACTATGGACTTGCTATAACACCTCAAACAGGTGATTATTTGAGATGAAATAATATGCCTTAATAATAGATATTAGTTGAAACATTAAACCTCTACACTTAGTCATTTATTGCTGTTGTTATTGTTATTATTATTATTATTCTATAGATACCATTAATTTTAATTACTAAACCAGGAAATTTTATTAAAAAAGAGGGGAAAAATATACCTATGTGAATTATGTAAAAAGATGAATTATCTTCCTAACACATCATATAATGATTAATATTTACATTGTACTATAATTTGGTCATGAGACAGTCTTATGTGCCAATTGTAATCGTAAGTTTTAAGAAATGAAAAACTCTAATTTGTCATAATTTACACTTATATGAAAACATCACCACAAATATGTATAATATTAGTTTGTCAATTAAACCTTATAAAGTTGAGGGGAGAAATCCAAATTTGGAATATGCTATAATCCAAATGTGCACATACTAATTTTTTCTTCATGTCTGTGCCATATGTATTATGAACCTCTGAAATGCAGCTAGCTATACTCACTTTAGTGGACATATAACTCTGGGAAGGTGTAAAAAGCATTAGAAAGGATATTGGAAACATAAATTTTAAAAAGGAAATTAGGTAATTATGAAAGAGGGATCACTAAAGAATAAAAAAGGGAGAGGTGAGTGCTGCTGGTGTGGTTTCCACCCCTGCCATCATTGGCTGCCTCACTGGGCAGAGATGGCGGTGGAGTGGGGGCCCAGTGGTGCCTTGGCACCTCCTGCTTCTGGCTGAGCTGCCCTTGCCACTGCTGCTGCAGTTTGTGTCTTGGACACCTGTGCCACTGCAGTCCACAGGGCCTGGATCTGTAAAAAGCTGTGATCATCTCAGCCTCTTCAGCAGAAGCCTTTAGAATCCAATAGTTGTGAGCAAAAAGGAGTTCGAAATATCAGAAGCCTGATCTTGGCTCGGTGAACGCCAAGCAGGAGGCAGGACCCGGATTCCAGCCTCCTGCCCTGACACTGTGCTCTGGTGGAATCCCAGCGCATGGAAAGGGCCTTTGAGCCTGCTCCCAGGCGGTAAGACCACGCGCTGTGTCTAAGACTACTCTGGGCCACACATAGGGAGGGGGGCCCAACCAGGCCATGCCCAGTGAATGCCAAGCAGTGATCAGGACCCAGATTCCAGCTTTGGGCCCAGACTGCATGCTCTGGTGGAATCCCAGTGCATGGAAAAAACTTGGAACTTATCTACCAGGCAGTAAACTTTGAACTACAGCAGATTAACTGTGTCAGTGTGGTGACTATGCCCCTAAAACAGAGGTGTACAGTGGATAAACAGGGCCAGTAGTAAAGCCCCCTCCAACTGACTGTAAGACCTTGGTGAGTCTGAGAAGACTGATGGTGACCCCCTCCTACACACAGAAAACATTAGGCAGAGTGAAAATGGCAAAACAAAAAAGCAAAATGCAGTCTCAAACATCTAGTCCACCAGAAGCAAGTGCAGGAGATATTGAAATAGAGGACCCCAAAAGTAACATACCGGGAATCTCTGAAAGGATAGCAAGTGAAATAAAAAAACAACTCCATGAGGCTATAGAGGAAATCAAATTAGAAGTACTCTCCCACATAAGAAATACAACCTTAGTAAAGGAGTTCCTGAGTGCAGCTAAAGAAGAAATCGAGAAAAAAATACAGCAGCATGGGAAACTGATTGAAACCTTGAATGAACAATATAGAAGACATGCAGAATTCATGAAACAAACTCAAAGAGACATTTAAGAAACAAAAAATTCTATTTATTTAAGCTTCATTTAAGCTTGAAAAACCACTTAAATGAAGCTGAGGATAGGATTTTGGACCTTGAGGACAGGATCGCAATTAGTGATCATGAATGGATAGAACTTTTAAAAATAGCAAAACACCATGAAGTGATAATCCACAGCTTCAAGATGATGCCAAGAGAAAAAATATAAGATTATTAGGCATCAGTGAAGAGTCAGGAGTCAATGTGAATGACATAATTAAAATATTCACAGAAATAATAGAAGAAAATTTCCCAAACATGGGGAAAGAATCTGATATGCAGATAAGTGAGGCATATAGAATGCCAAACAGTCACAATAAACATAAATCCACACTGAGACTCATAATAATTAAGATCTCAGACATGCAGCATAAAAACACAATACTAAAAGCTGTTAGAGAAAAGACACAACTCACCTACCAAGGAAAGCCCATTAGAATCACAGCAGACTTTTCAGCACAAACTCTCAAGTCAAAAAGAGCTTGCAGTAAGGTATTTCAAGTCCTGAAAGAAAACCACCTTCAACTCAGACTGATGTACCCAGCAAAACTTTCATTCAAATTTAATGGAGAAACAAGATACTTCCATGACAAAGAACAACTGAAGAAGTTCACTTCCACCAAATCAACCCTAAAAAGAGTACTGAAAGACATACTACAAAGAGATAAAAATGACCACAATCCCCAAAACAACAACAGAAAGAAACAATCAGGTAGGACAAGCAATTAAATAAAGGAAAAAGCAGAAAGAAACATCTGGAACATAACATGGCAAAGTCGAGCCAGTACATATCAGTGATATCCATAAATGTAAATGGCATCAATTTACCTATAAAAATAAATAGCCTGACAAAATGGATCAAGAGACATGATCCCACAATATGCTATATACAAGAAACACATCTGACCCAAAAGGAAACTCGTAGATTAAAAGTCAAAGGATGGAAAACAGTATTCCATGCAATAGGAACCCAGAAAAAAGCAGGGGTAGCTATTCTATTTGCAGACAATGTGAACTTGAAGCTTAAAATGATTAAAAAAGATAGAGAAGATCACTACATACTTGTTAGTGGAAAAATTGAAGAGGAAGAACTAATATATATATATATATATATATATATATATATATATATATATACCAAATACAGGAACACACAACTATGTGAGACAGATACTAATGGACATGAAAAACCAAATACACAAGAACACAATTATAACAGGAGATCTAAACAGCCCATTG
>PVLA01015334.1:0-25785 GCA_004027455.1 Hydrochoerus hydrochaeris
AAACAGTAAGAAATCACTATTTGATACATTACATATTGTCTTCCTGGATACAGTTGTTCAAGTTACAAAATTAAAGTATACAAAGTGGCCATTCAAACAGTGAGGCTGCAAACAGCTCTGTTCACCGATCCAACAAAAACTCAGTAGCATGATTATCAATCCTACACACTCAAGTATACATACAGTTATCTCTTTTAGAGCACTTTCTTTTCCTCCTCTTGCTTTTTTTAAGATTTTTTTTATTTAAAGAAAAAATTTTGCAACAGAAAGAGGGTAGAAACAATACAAAATCTCAAAAACAAAACAAAACAAAAAACAAAAATAGTAACCAGTAAAAAATCACTAGTTGATAATTACATGCTTTCCTCTTAGATGCAGTTGTTCAAGTTTATAAAAGTAAAGTCCACAAAGTGAGACTGCAGTCAGTTTTGCTCATCTATCCAACTAAAACTTTAGCAACATGGTTATTAATTCCACACACTCAAACTTACATGCAGTAATATTCTTTAGAATACTCTTTTTTACTTTCTTTTCTTTGCAATAACTATAATCCATTCTCGTAAACTACTTAGGAGTTGTACACATGTATAAGTCTCTACACATATACCTTGCCTTTCTGTATTGGAGAAACAAATCAAAACAAGTCAGCAATACAAATTCCTAGAGAAACAAGAAATGAAAAGAACATATAAAAACACAACACTAGGTGATCTACAGTAGTCACTATGATGTCTCTTGTTATTTTCAATAAAATTGTCTATATCATCAAATATAATATAAACTTAGCATTGATTTACACTATTAATAAAATCTAAACACTGGAGACATTATAGGACTTCAAAGGCAGTTAACAATCAAACCAGAATGGGTATCCTATTGAGTCCTGTCATCTTCAGAGTAGTTGCCTCTACTCTCAGACTCGACATTCTCAAGCATACCAGATTCAAATAAAATCAGTCAAGATAAAATAGTGATATAACCAATCTTCTCTGACTTATCTCTGTCATGCTATTTTTCTGTTGTTATTTGTTTACTTTTCTCCTTCATTCCACTGTCTGCCCCTTTCTTTGAGGCCTTCCTGCCATTATTCCTGGATCCCTGGTGATTTTCTTCTCTCTCTCTAGAATGTCCTTCAGTATTCTTTGCAGGGTTGGATTGGTGGTCACGAACTCCCCCAGTTCCTCTTTGTCATGGAAATATCCTGTCTCTCCATTAATTTTGAGAGACAGTTTTGCAGGGTACATCATTCTGGGTTGGAGGTTATTTTCTTTCAGGGCTTGGAAGATTTTGCTCCAAGCTCTTCATGACTTGATGGTTTGCATTGAGAAGTCTGCCATGATTTTGATGAGTTTTCCTTTATAAGTAATCTGTTTATTTTCTCTGACCACTTTTAATATTCTGTTCTTGTGATGATCTCTGGGATCCTGATTATTATATGTCTGGGTGTAGATCTGTTTTGGTTATAGCTGGCTGGAGTTCTGTATGCCTCATTTATCTGAACTTCACTTCTGTTACCTATGTTTGGGAAGTTTTCCTTAATTATTTCTGTGAATAGACTTTTTATTTCATTTGTATTTGTTGCTGCATCTTCATTCACATATTTTATTCTTAGGTTATAAATCCTCTGGTCATCTTCTGGCCTTTGTATCATTGCTCCCTGGTTCCTTGTTATTTTTAAGAGATCCTTCCTTTCATGATCATACTTTGCAAATCTATCTTCAAGTTTTGAAAGTTTGTCTTTAGTTTCTGTTAAAAAGTTTTGCCAGGTTTCAATGGAGTTTTTAATTTCCTGATACTCTCTTTGGATCTGTTTCATATATTCTAGATTTTGTTTATATTCTTCATCAAAGACTTCTCTCCTTTCTCTGGGTTCCTCTATTCTTTCATTTGTGTCTACTTGAGAATTACCCAGGACTTCTTTTATTAATCTTCTTATATCTTGCCTCACCTGAGTTAGAATTTCAGATTTAAATTTGACAATGAGGTCATGGATGTATTTCTTTATTTCCGATGAGGCTGTCTCTGACATTACAGGTTTACTGCTCTCAACCTCCTCTGCATTTACCTCTGTTGGACTCACTTTTCCTGGTTCTACAGTTGGGGACCTTTTGTTCTTTCTCTGTCTTGCATGTTTTTGGCCCCCTTCAGACAGGTGGGTGGTGGAGGTCTCTGGGCCTTTCTCATTGCTTACAGTTTTTCTGCAGCTCACTTGCTAGGGAAGTACCACCCCCCAGTCTGCTGCAGATCTGTGAGTTGCACACTGAGAGCTGGTTCCTCCCCCCAATGCCAGTCAACCAGTTTATGCTTCAACAGGTTTGTGTGTTCCCTGGGGATGCCACTGGCCCAGAAAAGCCTTGTTCCTGGCTATTGGGTTTCAACCAGGGGCATGGCCCTGCCGGAGCAGATCCCACCAATCTGCTTTGGACTAGGAGTCATCAGCAGACTCTACCTCGGGTTTTGATTCAAGCTGGCCCTGCCCAACTCCAAAATGTTGCCCAGCCCGTCCTCCTGGTTTGGGGAATCCAGTTCCCGTCACTCACCAAAGTTCATGCTGCTCAACTGGCTGTGTCTACTCCCTGCAGCAGCGCCTCCTCCAGCCGAGGGTCTGGGCTCGGCAGGGCCACGATCTCAGCTCGATCGTGAGTCACCTGACTTTAAGACATGCCGGTACAGCGATTGGGTCTTGCCCAGCTCCAGCCCTCTGTCCACGCTTCTTTTTCTTCTTTCTTCTTTTTTTTTTTGTTCTTTTTTCTCAGTTTCTTCCTGGGTCGTGAGAATTCCTCTCCTTTTGTCTGGCTTTCTCCATGTTGCCAGATTCCAGCATCTGAGTTGTTTTTATTTTTTTTTTCCTCAGAGAGGTTCTTATCCTGCCGCCACTCAGTTGGCCATCTTGCAATCTCCCTGTCTGAAATTTTAAAGGTAATTCTGTGAGATAACTGGAAAGATGGGCTGGGAATTTAGCTCAGTGTGAAGGCCCTGGGTTTGATACCTAGTAACCCCTCCCACCTCCAAAAACAAAAGACATCTCAAGGTTTATGCAACAGGGAAAAAATGAAATAACCATCTGGCAGTGCTGAGTTCTCTTCACGGACCCAGCAGCACTGGCTCCATCTCACGATAACTGACCCGGCTCCCGCCACTGATATTTTGGAACAAGTTTCTGTGTAACACTGTCTAGGTGAGTGATGGCAAACCTATGACACGCATGCCACAAGGGCTGTTTTTATCACTGAAAACTCTAAAACATTCGCCATCACTGGTGTAGGCACTTCGTGGTGATAGATATGTGACAATGAGTGTATGGTTACAAAGTACACGGTCAGAGCGGAGGTGCCAGCTCAGGGTGACACCCTACAAGGCTGGAGTGTAGTATACACTTTGAATCAATGACTATTATCTATTGTTAAGTCTTGGTATCTAGAATTAAGGTGAGTCCAGGAACCAAGGGATAAGAGTATGAGTGACTCCTTTCAGCATTAGTCCCAGTAGATTATTTGAAAAGATTGTGCTCCTGGCTCCTGTAAATTCAGGGTCAGCTGAACTAGTTCCTAAGTGAGAGGAACCACTGTAAAGGGTACAGTGAGAGTTTGCCCTCGAACTCCCTCCCCATCGCTTTTCTTATTCATGCTAAGAGACCAGCAAACAAAAAGAGTTTCTACATGGCAAGAGTAACTGACCCTCACGGGCAGATAGAATTTCTTGTAGGTAATAAGGATAGGAAAAAGGGCTTCTGGAACTCAGCAGCTCAATAGAATGTCTGTTGAAGAAAATAAATAAATGTATGTGGGGGCGTCGAGGTGGCCACTGTCTTGAAGAATTACTGACACAATGGAATGAGTGCATCTCAGCAGTGCAAGGGTCAGACTGTATGGTGCCAGTCCCCTACCCATGTACCCTCAAGTTTACCATTACAGTCACAAAGCTGACAGCCAGCTGTCTGATGGCTTTCTCTAGTGGCCAGAGCCTCTGTTCCCACACATGGAAGGTTAGAGGTGCTGAAGAATTAGGGATTCCTAGGAGCAACATTTAATCAGTGACAAAACGGAACTGGAAACTGGGCATGGTGGCACATGCCTGGAATCCCAGCACCCAGGAGGCTGAAGCAAGAGGATCATTGCAAGTTCAAGACCAACCTAGGCTACAAAGTGAGCTAGGCCAGCCTGAACTGCAAAGCAAGACCCTGTCTCAAAAAGACGAAAGAAAAAAAAAAAAGAATTGGGGTTTTAATATAACTCTTTTCACTATTCTGAAGGGAGGCTATTCTAAAGCTCATGTTATGCACACTGAACTGAAGCTCCTCTGTGAGTTCCAGTTATGCACAGAAACGTGTGTGCGTATGAGTTCTTTATTGGTTGGTGTCTTTCCTGCTCCACCTTCCCAAATATATTGCTTGTGCTTTAAATCTCTGCCTCAGAATTTACTTCTAGGAGAAACAAAACTAAGAGATTCCCAGAGTGCTGGAGTGTGGCTCTGTGTAGAGCACTTGCCTAACACATGAGAGACCCTGGGTTTGATCCTGAGCACTGGAGACATGGGAGGAGGGTAAGGAGAAAGTCAAGGAGAGAGGGGAAGGGAGAAGGGGGAGAGACAGGCTGCCATGCCATTCTTGGAAAAAGTACCTGATGAGACACATAAACAGTGACCAAGGAAAGTTCCATGGCAGGGGCAAGAGTATTTCTCTTGGTCAGTCAGTGAGTGACACACAAGCTTCTCTCTCATCCTACTGGAAACAGTAAGAGATTAAGTCCTTGCTGTGGGATAAGGGAGGCCAGGATAGGCTGACTAACAATGGGCAGTGACTCAATCCCAGCAACGCCCTGGTAAATTAATGCACAGGGGCCAGGGATTTAGCTTAGCAGCATAAGCACCTGCCTGGTAAGCGTGAGGTCATGAGTTCGATACCCAGTACCTAAATAAATAAATAAAATGAATATATTAATGCATAGTCTCTTTGTCAACTCCACTCACCTGGTTCCTAGGAACTGAAACTTCTCTTTGAATAAAATTTTTTGCAATCAGTTCCTGTCTTACCAGGTATCCTGATATTATTCTTTTTCATTTCTCTACCCCTGTTTGCATGGGTCATGTTCGCCGCCCATCCTGTTCTCTTCCAGTTTCCTCTAGCATTGCTCCTTTCTTCTCCAAAACTTACTTTCCTCTGAATCATTTATTACAGACCCAGAAGCCCTACTAAACACTAAGTTAGACCTTTAACAAAGTATCTTTTTAAATAGCCTCTGGTTCCTGGAATACACAAAAAGTTTAATTGTCAGCTCCCTCCAAAAAAAAATGTATACTGTTTTCCATTGCCAACCAAAAAAAACCTAAAGATAATAGTCACATTCTATTACATATGCAGAAACAAAAGCACATAAATGTATTAATAGGATTTATTTCTTGTAGGTAAAACAATTGTTTGATTTTCTTTATTCTTCTCTATCATTTCTTAATCTTCAAAAAATATTAGATATACTGCTTTAAGAAAATACAGCTATGCATGTGTATGAGTTCTTTATTGGAACATCATTTTAAAGTCCATGGATTGTAGAGAAGTCCAAAGACTCTAAATCAATGTTTTTCCAAATGTTTTGCCTACAATAAGAGTGAGAAACTAATAGATCCTTGCCCGCTTTGATTTCAATTTATTTCTCTGTGACAGCCTTTCAAATTTAAAACATGTGCCCATGAGCAAAAATAACTCAAAGTCTGTGAATTTCAATACCTTTTACTTTTTACAGAAATAAAATGGAATACTTTCATATGTAAGACATGCATACACAAAAGCCTATATCTAATCCAGTGAATTTTGAATCTACTCATGATAAAAAATCACTAACCTGTCAACTAACCCTTCAGCCATAAAAACAATCCTAGCTTCAGTTAAGTTTAGAGATAAATTCAGTTAATTGACAACTGATTCTGTCCAAGAACGAAGGACCTTCTAGCAAAACACCATTAAGCCCGGGAAATTGGCTCTCTTATGAAATTCTTCATAAAGTAGTTAAGGACCATCTGGTGTGAGAAAGGTAATAAAAGCATAGCTAGTATCCTTCAAGACAGATGAGGGAACATTTCTAAGCTGCTGCTTTCACCCCTCGGAACATACTGGAAAATAGCTCTGAGCACAGTATTAGCTTTTATGAAGTCCCATCCATCTATAATCCAGGGTATAAGAAAATGACTAGAAAGAAGTAGAATTTGAAAATGTCCCACTGTGTTCTAGGTGAAGTATTAAGTACCATCTTTGGAGCTGTCTGGAGCCATTTAACAGTCCCTCAGGAGATAAAAATTTTAAGTTCTATTCTAGTATTGGAAAGTAAAATGAAATTTAAAGCAAGTTAATTTACCATAAGAAGTCAAAATTTTTAAAGTTCTATTCTAGTATTGGAAAGTAAAATGAAATTTAAAGCAAGTTAATTTGCCATAGTTTACAGTGACTAACAAAGATTATCTGAACAACAATAAAGAGACACTTCTGGAATATACTGTAAGTATAGAATTGCCTGTGTGTGATCTTTTTTTTTAACAAAAGACACAATAATTTCATGCAGTTTGCCTAATATTTTCTTTCATACCTGAAAAACTTCAAACACATAAAAATGTCATCTTAAGTTATAATACTGATCTGAAAAATTGCATGCATGCAAAAAAATGGTCCCAATACTTTATGGCCTCATGTTCCTAAGTGTGTTAAACTGACAGCAGGTGATGGAGGGGAGACGCAACCACACTGACATTTAGTTTTCAATTCATGTTCAGGTCTACACAGTTAAAGGCATGAGTTCTTATCAGAGGATTATTAATGAACCAGAAAACTTGAATTCAGAATGGATTTCCTTAATAGAACACAGCATGGAGTTCCCGCCAAAAATATTATAAACAGAAGCACCATCTAATTTAACAATTTCCTTTCTTGATATATGTCCAAAAGAAATGAAATCAGTATACTGAAGAAATATTCACTCTCTAATGTTTATTGTAGCATTGTTTATGACAGCCAAGACATGGAATCAGCCAAAGCACAAGTGGGTGAATAAAGAAAACTGTGTACAGAGTCCAGCAAAAAAAAAAAAAAAAGTGTACACATTTCCAGAAAACACAAACCTCTCTAAATATTTTAATAGTAAATATATTAGATATCATGATATTAATATGTTACTTTTGGCCTCTATAATTACAAGAGGTGCTCAAAGTGGTGAACATCAGCTTCCAGATATTTATTAGTATAACAAACTCATGCTTAGACAACCTTGGTCATTGATGTTGCTGATCACACATTTCCAATTTCTTCTCTAAGGCCCAGCAGTGTAACGGGTTTTCTGAGATGTATGACACCCCTCTATGGTCCACCATACAAGTGTAACACCATCTGTTTTAAAAAATCATATTATTTTTTCTTTTCCTGAAGTGTATATACATTTTTTTGGCAGACTCTACAATGGAATACTATTTAGCCATTAAAAAACAATGAAATCTTGTTTATTGCAACTTCATGGGTAAACCTGTGCAGATGTAAGAGAAAGAAATCAGGCACAGAGAAACAAACACCACAGATCTCACTCGTATGTGAAATCTAAGAAAGCAGATCACATAAAAATAGACACAAAAAGGTGGCTACCAGAGGCTGTGATTGGGGGTGAGGGTTGGAGAAATACTCATCTAAAAATGCAAAATTTCAGTTAGACAAGAGGAAAGGGTTCAAGAGCTCTACTGTATGACATAACTATAGTTAATACCTACTTAAAGACAGGGATACAGCCTCAGAAATACTATAGACAATTTTGTGGTGATGTAAACACCACTTACGCGAATTAAGATGGCTATGACATCACCAGCCATATAATCTTATGGGGCCTCCATCTATACATGGTCCACTACTGACCAGAACATTACTATGAAGTAAACAATTGTATCATACTCTTCAGAACTGCTAAGACAGTGGGAATAAAGTTTTCTCACCACCAACATGATAACTATGTTAAAAGAGTGTATGTTAATTAGCTAGATTTAGTCATGCC
The DNA here is from genome assembly GCA_004027455.1 of Hydrochoerus hydrochaeris. Taxonomy (NCBI): domain Eukaryota; kingdom Metazoa; phylum Chordata; class Mammalia; order Rodentia; family Hydrochaeridae; genus Hydrochoerus; species Hydrochoerus hydrochaeris. The sequence continues at coordinate 8,019 of PVLA01015334.1, forward strand.
AGAATGTATAAATACTTTAAAATATCCTACCATAAATACATAAATACAGATAAAATGCAATTTTATCTGTCGATGTAAACAACAAAACTATCTATCTTTTCCCAAAACTACTTGTATCAGCTGTTCCTGTTGTTCTTGGCCTGATATCCTAGATTCAGAGCATCCTAGCTAAATAGGAATAGAAGAAATGGCTGTCGGAGAAATTTTCCAATGTTGTTGCCTTCACAGCAATTTTTCAAGCAAAACATTAACACGAAATTGTAATTCAAAGGTGGTTAAAGAGAAAAAGCACTGGAGAAGCCAATTCCCTTAGGTGGGGTTTCTTTCCTTGTCCCCTCACCTACCAGTGACATGCATGCTGCTGACCAACCAACCTTTCTTCCTGATGCTAAGATGTACTTTTATTTCTGTTTCAGACCAGATGTAACATCGAATCTAGAAAATCCTCTTGGAGTATCTTACTGAAATTATCATGTATTTCTCCCTTCTTGCTATATTCTCTTCTCTTACAAACACTGATGCCAACTGTCTCCTGGTTTTCCTTCTACCTCTCTGATATTTTCAAATTCTCAGGTGAGTTTCTCCTCTTCTGTTCAACCTCTGAATCTGGAGGTTCCTCAGAGCTTAATCTCAGTCCTTGTTTCCTTTTCTCTCTCTGTGATGTCTTCCATGCCGATGGCATTAAATAATATCTATGGGGAGATGATTCACAAATCTCTATCTCTAGCCAAGATCTCTTTTCTGAGATCCAGATCCACACATCCAATTATGTGCTTGACACTTTTACTTGGATTTGTTACCCTAATGAGTAAAAATTAGAAGCCAAATTCTTAATTTTTTGTCCCCCAAAGTCATTCTTAATTTTCTTCATCTCAGTAAAGGGCACCTCATTCTCACCAGCTGCCAAAAATCAGAGGCCTAGAAGTCAGTCTGTGACAACTCCCCTTCCCAAACACACCACAACCATCACTAGCTCCCATCAGTTTAACGTAAATATAAGCCTAAAATGTATTGGAAGAACCCAGCCCACACCCAAACCTGTCTCCACATGGTGTTCACCGCAGCTGACTCTACCCTTGGATCCCGCATGCTGGGTACAGTCACCACCAGCTCCAAGCCCAATCTGTGTTTTGTTTCCCCTCAGCACCGGGCAGCATAGATGCCAACCAACCTCAAACCTGATCTTGGATGAGCCCAATGCCCAGAGGAGAGGGGAGAAGGTAAGCCCTGAGAATCAGCAGCTTCACTGACAGCAGACCTGGGCAGTGGCACTAGCTCCAAGAAAACCTCATGGCAGTTGTAAACTAGAAAGTCACCCTGGGATTTTTCTACAGAAGTGTGTTCTTCATGACAGGTTATAGCTGCAGAAGAAAGCCAGAGCAGCACCTGTCCTTTTCCCAGAGAGTGTTTAATCAGGCTTCATTTGGGGAAGGAGTTGTTTAAGAGTGAGCCACAGAATAATACTAGAATAACTGTATTTCAAGATTTCCAATGTCATCCCCTCCTACAGTGACTGGGTGACAGACAGTTACAGGGAGAGTATAAGCTAGACAAGACCCCCTGAGAAGTTAAAGCTCAGAAAGATACAAGGCCTAAACCTCTCTAATGAAAAACCAAGTCAAGGAAGAATGGTTTTCAGAGGAAGCTGGATCTGAAAGTGTTGGCATTAAGTCCAACCGTCTGCATGAACCCCCGCCCTTCTGCCTACTTCTAGCATAGACCAGTGGGCTGAGGGCCTTTCCCATTTACCAATGTGAGCACGGGCACACCTCAGCTTGAACAGTCGCCATAGTCTGGGATGTAAGGGCAGAGGGGCCCCTGGAGCAGGAAGAGAAGATCGCAACCCCACAGGCTGTAAAGCTAGGCAGAGAAAATTGTGATTGGCAGATTCCAAGACTGTAGATCCTAGCAAAAAAACCACTTCACTCAAAAAAGAGGATTTTTGTTTTACTCTATTTTTCCCTCTTCTTCTTTTATTGTTCTTTTTTTGGAGGGAGAGTGAGGTTTTAATTTTTTTCTTATTTCTTTTCTCCTTTTAACTTTTTTCTCTTCTTACTCTTTTTTCCTTTACTTTAATCTCTGGACTTTCTTCTGCTTCTTCATTTTGTTCATTCTTTATGTTACTGTTATCTAATACTATAATTTTTTTTACTCCACAATAAGATTCCCTATCTCATTTTTCTCCCCTCCTTCTCTCTTCCACTGATTAATATTTCAAATTTTACTTTTCTCATTCTCTGGTTCCCACCCCATTTATCTTTACTAGTATAACCATTAAGATGTATGAATCTTTAGATAATTAGCTCTATGCTGTTGTTGCTGATACTGTTCTATTATTAGTAGAAGTAAAGTTGTTCCACTCAGTAGATACTTACTGTAGGTCAACGTTTGGTGTGTCTTAGTGATTGATAATACTATAGTTATTGATCTCTTTTCTGTGATTAAGGTGGTACATTATTGTTTCTTTACTTATATCAATACCAAGTTTGTCTTTGATGCTATTATTTTTGCTGATTTTATTATTATAGCCAAGGTGACATAGTTGTTGCTATCAATTGGCTTTCTGTGCATGCAACTATCCGGATTGTCTTTGTGTCATTAACAGCACCACAGAAAATTGATGGAGGACTGTGTACTGACACAAATACACTGCAAACTTCTTTCTTAATAAACTGAAGTGAGACTCAGATAGAAGAAAAGACCTATAGTTAGCCACACCCAGAGGACATCATTGAAAAGCAGATATTAACTAAGGAAGTCTCTATAACTAGCAACAAAGTCTTCCCCATAATCAATTTGCAAGCCTCAGTGCATGCATGTGTGCATGTACACACACACACACACATGCATACACACACACATAGAGGCAATAGTACCACAAATTAACAAATGGGATTGTATCAAGTTTTAAAACTTTCTGCACAGCAAAAGAAACAGCCAACAGAGTGAAAAGACAACCTACAGAATAGGAAAAAATTTTGCTAGCTTAATTAGTCCTCACACAGAAGAATAATATCTAGAATATATAAAGAACTAAAAAAATTAGACTTCCCAAAATAAAAGACCCAATCAAAAAAATTGCAACCTAAATGAGTAGACACTTCAAAAAAAAGTATATATGGCCAATAAATATATGAAGTACTGTTCAAAATCACTGGCCATTGGAGAAATGCAAAAAAAAAAAAAAAAACAATACTGAGAATCCTACTCCAGAAAGAATGGCTATCACCAAGAAATTAAATAATAACAAATGCTGATAAGGCTGCGGGGGAAAAGGGACTTTTCTACATTGTTGGTGGGAGTGTAAACTAACACCACTATGGAAATAAGTGTTATGGAGATTCTTCTGAAAACTAAAATTAGAAATTCCATTTATTCTAGCTATTCCCCTACCAAATATTTCCCCCAAAGAGTTAAAGATATCATATTAGGGTGATACATGGATACCCATGTTTATCACAGCACAATTCATAATAATTAAATCCTGGAAGATGCTTATATACACTAACGGATGAATGGATAAAGACAACATGGTATCTATACATAATACAGTACCACTCTAACATAAAGAAGGATAAAGTTAGCCAAGTGTGGTGGCACTTTTCCTTTAAAGGGCTTATCACAATTTTCTCTATACTGTGTGTCTTTCATGTCTTTCTCTGCCACTAGTCTATGAATGCCATGAGCGGAGGCATCTATGTTCTTCACCAAAGTACAGGGCCTAACATACTACACAAAAATAGCTTCTCTTTGACAAATATTTGGGCAATCTGATGGAGTTCTTGACATTAATAATATATTTTCTTGTATAATAACTGTGTTAGAAATGAAAAATATCAAATTTCTTGTTTTTGCCTAGAATTATATGAAATCAGCTCAATATCATAGCTTCTTGCTGATCAGAAGCCCTGTTTAGCCTTTACGAACAATGATAAAACATATTTATCATCTCAATTTATTTATCAGAAATGTGCTTTGAGAAATGTCCACAAAGAAAATAATAATACAGTGGAAATCTTAGCAACTTAAATTGAGAACTGACTCCCAATTCAAGACAGTAGATAACATACATATATTTATAACATCTCCCACCAAAGACGCAATTATTATGACAATAACTTAAAACAAAAAAAAGAAAGTAAATTCATAGCAGTCCCAAGAGGAAGGAGTTTCATTGACAGAACAAGGACTTGGGTGGTCTCTGAAGCTGGAAAGCAGGCAGAATCACGCAGACGGAAATGGAGATGGTAGAAGGAGGCTACTGCTGAGGACACGCAGAGGGCGGGTCAGGGGTGCAGCTCAATGGTGGCACACTTGCCTATCATGGTGGGGTCTTGGTTCAATCTCCAGCACCCCAAAAATGTACAAAGGGAAGGCTGCAGTGAGGAGGGGAGAAGGTTGCAAGGAAAGAAATCATGCTTGTGAGCACAGCTCCTGAGACACTGACTGCAAACTTGGAATCAGAGAGAGAGGGAAGGGAAGGGAGTGGAAAGCAGGTGCTCAGTCCAAGGACCATGTGTAGAGCAGCTGTATCAGGCACCCCGGCCCCACCCACGTGTGCATGTGTGTGTGTGTGTGTGTGTGTGTGTGTGTGCGCGTGCGCGCGTGCGCAAAGCAACTGGCAGCAGGCACGTCTCCCCCCAGACTAAAATCAAAGTAATGTTCACTAAACAAACTGAGCAATGTGTCTGGGAAGGGCAGAGTTCCTAGTATGAACGTGCATGGCACAGACTTAATGACATATTTAATCACCAGGGGGAACAGCCGGCCTGACTATACGTTCCCTGCTCAGACACTCCCAGCTGACACACCCACCCACACTCAGTACACTCAGTCAGCACTTGGGTTTAGAGACAGACCTGGCTAGGAATTATACCAGCCTTACACAACATACCGGCTACCTAGATCTGTCCGTCAAATCCTTAATTGATGCAAATCACAAGTTAGATGGTATGCTCAGTGCTATATAAATGTTTTTGGAATAGGTAAACAACTTAACAGTAAATAAGTTAAATGACTCAAAGAACTTCTTATTCTCCTGAAACATTTTTGTGTCTGTGTGTGGTTTTCCAAGCATGAACATTGACCTTTTTTTTTCCCCCAGTAGTGGAGGTTGAACCCAGGGGATTCATACTGAGCTACAATTCCAACCATTTTTTAGTTTTATCTTTGAGACAGAATCTGGCTAAGCTGCTAAACTGCCTAGTCGATTCAAACTTGTGATCCTCCTGCGTCAGTCTTCCAGAGTGCTGGGATTATGGGTGCGTGCCACCATGCCAGGCTGGATGGAGCATTTGCTTTTTACCAACAGCTCATTCCCTTGGTTTCAGGGACATCACTTTCTCTTTTTCTTTTCCTTTTAATGTTTCCTCATTTTCTTCTCTGTTTCTACTTTTTTCATTATACCAACTATGGAAATTCCTCCAAAGCTACATATTGATATTCATTCCCTCTATGTCTCTGTCTCTGTCTCTGTCTCTCTCTCTCTCTCTCTCTCTCTCTCTCTCTCTTTACCTCTGTCTCTGTCTCTCCCTCCTTCTCCCACCTTCCCCCCTCTTTACCTAGTCATTCTGTAGCAGTTTGCTTCATTCATTTATTTCCCTGGGTTACTCTCTAGAACCCCATCTTCTGGATACTTCATTCAGATTCCTTTTGTCACTTGAAAAAACATCACCTCCCATCTGTCTCACCATCTCCAGTGATGCCAGCTTCTTAAAATCACTTATGTGAGATTCTGAATCATTTGAATTAACTTCTTTTTATATACCCTGCCACAGTCTCTCAGATCTGTCAATGCATCATAGAATTGTCATATGATTTAAATTTAGCATCGTTCCACAGAAAGATTTGAGTGGCATATAGAAAGCACACATAATAAAAAACAAACAGAGCTATAGAAAATATAAATTAGAATATAAAATACAGTGTCAGGAAAGAATAAAACAAAGATATGCAGACTATTAAAAGCATATCGGTACTGAGCAATCTGATGAAGCAAGTGAAATAGAAGACAGACTTCGTAATTTTTAGTGTTCAAAATAGCTTTGTTTTTTTGTAAGATGATCAGGGTACTAAGGTATTGAGGTAATGAATAGTCACCCTCACTTCTATTCAGGTTGTTAACAACTGAGAAATTAGAGGAAAGTAGTAAGAGTAAGCTAATGAAGCTAAAATTTATCACTGATCAAGCTCATGTTTGAGGTCATAATTTACACATGTAGAAGAGACTCAAATATTGGACCCAGAATTCAACAGATTCAGCCAGACCCTGTCCAGTGGCCCAAAAGGAGGCAAGGCCTGACTGTTATGCTTGTATCTAGCTGTCCCCCCAACTAAGCTTTATGGGTTCATGTAGGGCTTTTCACAGGTGGCTGTTTTTAGGGTTTGTGATACCAGATTAAGGGTTTCCAGTACTAGATTAGCCCACTAACTGGTTTAGCACAGTTCTGGGTACAGATAATGGCAAGACCCATGCTGGGTGTGGGGGCACCACCCAAAAGGCTTGTAGCCTGGATGGGATCAAAGGAAAGGGGGGACCTGCTGTGCTTCACTGCGTGGTGCTTCCTGCCTGCACACCATGGACTGTCTCTCCTCTTCAGTGTCTGTGTCACCTGCCTTAGAGCCAGCTGATTACGGACTGAAACCTCTACAAACTGAGTTGAAACAAACCTTTCCTCTAATTTTGAGTGTTGGATACTTTGTCTCAGCGGGGAGGAAAGTAATTAAGACCCAGAACTTCATCATTCATCTCCTAGAACAACAGTGAGCAGCTGAGGGCATTTTCTGTAGGCAGACTGACACCCACAAAGAAGATAAGGGGAAAGGAATAAAACTATCTTTGTCAAATTCATCTTCCAAGTGACACCAGTGTGAATAATGTGAGAGAGTATTGAATGAGGGGCAAAGACACGGACGTGTCCTTCACTGCACGACTTCCTCCAGGTGAAATCAAAGATGTGGGACAAATCCACTGATGAGTATCATATCCTTATGATTAAATCACCTCCCCAAACCCTCCCCCATGAGTGCCTGAAGCTTTGGGAGAATATCTACATAGAAACTGTAATGTAGGCTGTTCCCGTTTCTGTAACAGTATTTAAAACAGGTATGTTGTTTCCAAACTTTAGTTGTTTTAGGGAAGGATGTTTCTGTTAACCTCCTAAGAGGCATAATGTTAAAAGTAAGTATCTATCATTATATCATAAATACACACACACACACACTTCACAAGCAACCTGAGCATGCTACGTCTTACTGTTTGTGAGCAGTTAGTGGTTGTTTAGGTGAGTGCATTTTAGACAAATAGCATTCCATATCTATCTCATTGTTTAATTCATATTTTAAGTTAGAATGCTATCAACTAAATCTGGAACAAAGTTAGGTTTTAGAAGCAAACATTCAATATTTGTGTCTCATAATTCATAGTATTCTTTTGTATATACTGATATTTTTATTTATCTAAAATGGGTGTATAAAGCATTGCTCCTAGTTATTTCACAAACAAATAACCCATGTGGTTAGTTGTTTGTGGGTGCAGTTAGGTCAAATGACACGATAACAAAAAGGAGAGAAAAGAACATCGGCAAGGGGCTCGGGACCCCCTTCTGTCTCTCTTCAGACAGAAGCTTTCTCTCAATAAATATATTCTACTCTTCACCTCTCTTGTTCCTAAAATTCATTCTTCGATTTTAGAGAACATGAACTCGCAGACATAGTAGGTCGGGCGTTTCATTCACCTATATCATTAGGAAAACAACTTTTTTCTTTTTGGTGGTATGGAGATTAAAGCCAGTACCATCCGGTATGTTAGGCACATACTTTACCACTAAGCTACATCCACAGGCCTGAAAATAACTTTCTGACTAAAATTTAATCATATGGAAATTGTCATGCAAAACACAAGGAAACATGAATTGCCACAGGGGTTAATTGTTCATATATTATATATAATAAAATAAGACTTGTTAATATGTATCATTTGAAGTAGCTGTGGCCTCCCAAGATGCGGCCTCCCCAGGGGTAGAACCATATCAACATTTCCTGAGCTCCGCGCCATGTTGGAACTTGGGGCGCTGGGAAGACAGGCAGCCAGCTCACCGCCCTGGTGGGCGGCTGTAGCCTATCAGCGTACAGGCTAAGAATCAAACATCCATCACACACACACACCCGTTAGCAAGTGAGAGCCAGAGATCTGAGCATCTCTTGCGAGTTTGACTATATGCAATATAGCAAATAAGGGGGATTTTCTTTTGCCATCTCTTTGAAGGCAAATATTTTTAACTCTGTTTTGCTCTGTTCTGATCAATGGTATTGCTCTATTCAATATTCTGTTTTTATAATTTCGGTATTTCCTTCGATATTGCTCTACCTAATTGAAGGAACTATTGTGAAGAAAACCAGATATACTATTGTACCTATTGCTGTTATACCGGTAACCTGCTGTGAGGTTCTGTACCAATTTCACTGCACTGCCTCAATTGGCTTTGTCCTGTCTTGTTCTGCTGTATTTTACTACCTTCAAAATAAAATAAATAAATAAATAAATAAATAAGAAAAAATTTAAAAAGTAAATAACAAAGCAGATCAGTAATGTACTATGCAACCTGAAACATGATATAATTAAACAGATAACAGACTTTAAAAGCAAAAGGAGGAAAAGAAAGTGCTCTAAAAGATAAAACTGCATATATATTTAAGTGTGTAGGATTGATAACCATGTTCCTAAGTTTTTGTTGGATCAGTGAACAGAACTGTTTGCAGCCTCACTGTTTGAATGTCTACTTTGTATGCTTTAATTTTGTAACTTGAATAACTATGTCCAAGAAGACAATATGTAAAGTATCAACTAGATTTCTTACTGTTTATTTTTTTTTCAAATTCTGTATTGTTTCTACTCTTTTTTTCCTGTTTTGCTTTTTTCCCCCTCTCTTTAAATAAAATTTAAAAATATTAAAAAAAGAACATCTGGAAATAAAAGCTAAGGAAGAATTTTAGATGGAACAGTAAATTGTATGAAGACTTGAACTACTATAAAAAGAAAAAGTAAAAGCAGGTATATTTCCAAGGCATCAGCTACCAAAAAACTGGAAAAATTACAGAATATAGATTAGCTTTGAGGCCAACGCAGGAGGAAGGGTGGTGTCCTCAGAGACATCCAGGGCTGGCGGGGCTGAATAAACACTGAGAAAGCCTCTTTCCAGGAATCAAGCCAATTCATATTAACTAGCAAGCTGAAAACTCCAGTAAAGCTACTAAAATATTTTACATTTGAAAGTTTTATAAATGTCGCTAGTGCCTCTAAAATAATAATCACTGAAAACTTTTAAGTATAAGAATATTTTTTTATTGAAATGAACTTTTCCATTACATTCATTACTTCTGTATTATGCTTTAGGATAACACAATCTCATATTTTAAGATGACTATCTTTTATTTTTAAGTATGTAAAAATCCCAGTGAAATAATTGCTTGGTATAAAAAGAGAGGGCTCATAATTCAGGAGTACAAACTTCACAATTTTTCTTTCTTCCAAAACAAGTTCTCAAAATAGATCAAGGTCTAGTTCATGGGAAAGATGTCAGAGGTTAGAAGTTACCTTTTCAAAGTACTAGCCATTATTCTGTGGCTATTTTTTTTTAACAGTTCTAATTTTTACTTGACAGTACCAGTTGTGTAACTACTGTGTTAGACCCCCAAAAAATTCCAAGGCAAATAAAACACATATCCTTTATCTGCAGTTTGCTTACAGTTCAGCAGATCATAAAGAAATAAACTGCAAATTTTAGGACACAAGATGGGCAAAGAAGGGATATTTGATTTGTTTTTGTGCATTTGACCAGATAAGTTCCACTTCAATAAACACATGCAGGGAGCCTCCATATTAATAAAGTTTAAAAGAACATAGTCAAATAGTAACAGTGAGCAGATATTTGTAAGTCCTGGAATTACATGTTGCTTTTACTTTCTCTTTTTGGGGCTATAAAACATATTTTATGTGATGGGCACAAATTACCTGTTGATAATGTATAAAATTTATTACCATGTAAGCATTCAGCCAGGAAAATGCAACATGGCTTATAGGTAGAGATTGACACGTTTTTTTTTAATTGTGTTTCTAAGGCATATTACATTCTTCTTTCTGTAGATACAATGGTGGTAAAGTTATATCACAGAGCAACCTTCATGGAGCTTAAGGCAATTAGTGAATGATTATAACCAGTGTTGTAGGTGCTGCAATGTTAAAAAAAAAAAAAGTACAGATTTTATGAGAGTAATGACAACAGCTACAGACTAAGTATTTTTTTAAATATATTCTTCTCAGTAATGGTATGAAGAATGTACAGTTATCACCCACCTCTCCATTTCTTCTTTTTTTGTTTGTTTATTTTCTTTCTTTTTTGTAGCCATACTGGGAATTGTACCCAAGGCCTCATGCATGTTGGGCAGACACTCTACTACTGACTTAGATCACAAACTCTTTAAAGTTTTTCATTTTAATTTTGAGACAGGATACTACTAAATTAGTCAGGCTGGCCTCAATTTACAATCCTTCTGCTTTAGTTTCCCAAGTATCTGGGATTATAGGCATGTACTACCCCGCCCAGCTTTCATGCTTTGCATATGAAGAAGTCAAGGCTAAGGCTGAAGTTGTGTACTTCAGTATTATGACATCTACAAGCTATTTTTATCTATTTTGAATAAGGAGCATATATACATAAGTACTTTTCTCTCAAATTTGCTTAGGTATTAAAAACTTTCAAAATTAAAAGAATACTCCAAGTTTTTGCAACAAATGAAAATAAAAACACAGTACACAAAAACTTATGGGTGGTTTCTCTTCCATGAGAAAAAGAAAAAAGCAAAAGTTAGGAAACAAGGAGATAGATCATTTGCAAATGAAAGGAAAACTAAGATGGAAGAGGGTGAGAGGAGGGAGGAAGAGGCTTAGGAAAAAATTAAGAGGTGCTATGCACAGGTACCAACTCCCCATGAAGATTATAATAATTATGTACTGAAAACATGTACTAATAAAAAAATTTTCAAAAACCTAGCGGATACAGTAAAAGCGCTACTAAGAGGTAAACTTCCAGCAGTTATAGCAGTAAGTGCCTGCATAAAAAATAGACTTCAAATTAAAATCCTAACAAGAAACTAAAAAAGCAAGAACAAACCAGAACTAAAATTAGTGAAAGGAAAAAATAACAAAGATTGGAATATAAATACATAATGATAAAAGTACAAAAGTGGAAAGCAACAAAAACGTAGTTTTTGAAGACAGACAAAACTGACAAATAGCCACACTAAGAAAGAAAAAGACTCAAACAAGAAAACCAGAGATAAAAATAAGACATCGGAACTGATACTACAGAAATAGAAAGAAGATCATTGGAGACTACTCTAAACAACTGTAAGCAAACAGATTGTGCAATCCAGAAGAAATGGATTTCTAGACACACATCACCTACCAAAACTGTATCAGGAACACACAAAACCTGACGTGAGATGGAATCTGTCATAAAAAGTCTTCCACAATAAAAAGCCCAGGACTTGATGGCTTTGCTGCTGGATTTTATCAATCTTTCAAAGGAAAATGAATGTCAGTCTCCTGAAAATATTACGAAGCATGAAAGAGAGAGTACCGTTGCAAACATTCTACAAGACCAAAACACCATGAAGCTAAAATTGCAAAAAAGATACAGTGCAACAAGAAAAGGAAACCACAGATGAACACAGATGCAAAATTCTCAATAAAATATTAGTAAGTTGATTTCAAAATGAGATATAGATCTACCATATGATCCAATGAGCCCACTGCCAGATATGTGTCGGAAAATACTGAAATGAGTATATCTAGAAATATCTACACTCACCTGTCCATTGTACCGCTATTCACAAGAACCAAGATACAGAATCAACCTATGTGAACAAAGGGATGAAGACAATGTGGTATATATAAACAATGGAATATCATTCAGTCATTAAAAATAATGAAATTCTGGAGCACAGATCAGGAAGAGCCAAGATGGAAGTTAAGTCCCCTCTGTGAGCTACTCAGAGCACTGATGGGTGAACAAGGAAGGAAGCTAAACCCCAGCCTGTGAGCCAGCCTGCACACGGGCTGGGGGTCGGGGGGAACACACACACACACACACACCTCCTTTGATTTCCTAATGTCTTATTAATGTTTCAATTTGTTTTGTTGATGTTTTATTCTCTTTAAAATTAAAGAGAAAAAAAACTGAAGATATTAGCGGGATCCAAAATGTACAATAGATATTGTGAAGATGAAAGGGGAGGAAATGTCTAAAAAGGGAAGGTGGTAGCATTTGTTAATTTCCTATTACCTTGTTTTGAAGTTCCATATCATTTCACTGTTTTGTTTGGTTTTGTTTTGTTTGACTTTTGTTATGTCTTATTATATGGACAGCTATTTTGAAAATAACAAAGACGCATTATGGTAGCCATTGTTGATTTTCTCTTATCTTGTTTTGAAGTCCTGTATCTCTCTCACTGTTTTGTTTTGATTGGTTTTATTCTGTTTCATCTTGTTTGGTTTTATTCTCTTTAAAATAAAACTTTTTTTAAATAATGAAATTCTGTCATTAGAAGCATCATGGATAGTGCCATAGAATATTACATTAAGTCAATCAAAGAAAGGTAAATACCAGATGTAATACAAATATTTATTTGTATTTGGAAGCTAAAATGTGGCCCTTGAAACCAAACCCTAGGAAAGGTATAGAAGAGGAAGGAATAGAGAGGTGATGTTTAATGGGTACAGTGGGAGAGGAAAAAACTTCTATACTTTCGTAACACAGTAAAATAACTGTGGCTGAAAACAATTAGTTGAGTATTTCAAAATAGCTAGCAGGATTTTGAATGTTCCCAACACAAAGAAATAATAATTGTTCAAGGTAATGGATATGCAGATTACTCCAATTAGACCATCACACATCATGTACATGTATGGAAGAATTACACTGTACCCCATAAGTATGCACAGTTACTATGTATTAAAAGTAAACATATATTTAAAAAATAAACATATTTTAAAAAGAAAAACTGAATGACAGAAAAATACAGCCAGATGCTTTAAAGCTTTAATACTGAAATATTCATCTGAGGACTATCTTATATTTTTCAGTGCTCCTTCTCCATAACACCAATTATAAAAATTATTTGACAGAATTCTAGAATTTAAGATTATATAAAATCATTTCTAAGAAGTTGGTTTGAGAGTTTTGCCAAAATTTTGTTGCAAAAATATATGATTAATTTTAAGAGCTCACAGGTAAAATTTAGAAGGGCATCAATCAATAAAAGAAAAAAATATAAATGAGGGGTATTGCAATGGACAGGAAAGAAAAATAGAAGTGTAAATAAAATGAGCAACTCTAGCATTTGTGCTGAAGCTTCAGGAAGAAATCTAATGTAATGGTTGATACGTTCTGTCAACTCAAGCAGTTTAGAAATTTAACTAAGTGACTCAGCAAGGAGTCAGGGTCCTTACTTTGTAAACATCCTGAGCCTGTGCAAGAGGAGGACACGGAGATAGTGTGAGTGCTACCCCTGCCTTCAACCAGGGAAGGTGGTATCCTGCTTATAATATAAGGGAGAAGAGACTTGTTCTCCTGTATCCCTTTTGTTCTTGTTGCTTTGCTGTCTTCTGCCTCCTTGAAGTATTGCCCCATGCCATGCCACCCTGCCTTGGATCCAGCTGATTATGAATTGAAACCTCCACAAACAGTGAGCTAAATAAACCTTTCCTGCCTTAATTTTAGGTATGGAGTATTTTGTCCCAGTAACAAGAGAAAATAAACAAGACATCTAATGAAATTTCAGTTTCACTACTGTAATGGTTGATTGTCAATTTGAGAAGTTTAGAAACTTCTCAAGCAATTTTCAATTGCTTAAGAATTTTCAACTCAGCAATTCTACAATTCAGAGTATAGAGGACTCACCCTAGGGGAGCTCATGGCCTGGACAGTCAAAAGGAAAAATGAGGAAGGATGGACTTGCTTCTGTTCTTCAGAGAAGAGCCTATCTTCACCTTTGGGTTGAATATCATCTCCTGGCTTCTGGTGCAAACACTTTGGCTTCTGTCTTAGATCCTTCAGCCTTCGGCATAGACTCTTCAGCCTCCCATCGCACAACCTCTTTATATCCAGGACACTGCAGTGAGCTCCAGACCTTGGACTGAAACCTTCAGCCTCCAGTGAGCAGACACACGCTGTGTGCTTCCTCATCCAACTCTGGCTGACTACTGTAAGCCAATCTTGTAATCTCTCACACATTTGAATATCTTGTGTTATATCTGTTTCTCTAGTAAGACACTGACTTAAGTAGTAAAACACTACTAAAATTTTAAGCTGCTTTTACCTGAAACTTGGAACATTTAACAAATCATTAGATTAAAAAATGGCAACAGAGGGGGTGAGAAAAGATGGCAGATCAATAAGCAGCAGGATACAGAGCCTCCCCTGAGAGAGGCAACTCATGCCAAAATAAAACATCCTGGAGAGGTCCAGACAGAGGGAGATGGATCCTCTCAACCTAGGAAGAAACTAAAGGTGAAAGAGCTGGTCAAACATGCAGTGCTGGGGCTACCATTGGAGAAGCTAAGATTAGCAGCCACAGTGCTCTCCAGCCATCTGAATTCGCACCGCCGCCGTGACTGGCCGGAGCACCTGAGCTCGCACAGCCACGAACCACTGGAGCATCCAAAATCATGCCCCTGTGACTAACCAGTCACACTGAAGATGGAGGTTGGTGAGCCCAACAGACAATGGAGCTGGCGAGGGACCTCCATTAATCCACAATGAGAGTTGGGAATAAGACGCCCCATACACAGGAAGGGGGCAACCAAATGGACAACATGTTGGAATCAGGCAGGAGGAGCCTGAAGTAGGAACGACAGTGACTTCAGTTGGTTGCTCCCTTCCCAGAGCAGACTGGTGGGATCTGGTCAGCCTGGGTCATGCCCCTGGCTGGGACCCAATAAGCCATCCCAAAATGATTCCCTACGCATAGCACACACTAACCTGGTGAAGGCCCCCAAAGGTTGACTGGCCCAATGGGGAGGGGCCAGCATACACAGCCTCTGATTACACCTCAATGACCAAGAGCAAACATGAGAGGGCAGAAGTCCCTCGCCAGTGTGCTTCAGAAGAAACATAACCAACAAGGAAAGGGGCTGGGACCTCCACTATACACCTGTATGGAAGAAATCAAAAACATGACAAGAGAAAGAAACAAGAAAAATCCCCCAGCCCAAAACCCAGAGAACATTGATCCAGGAGAGGGAAATGCAAAAGAGACTGAGGGCAGCAAAGGTGCAATATCAGACACGGCTTCAATGGACATTAAGAGATATCTTCAGGACCTCATAGACAAGCTCAAAACTGAAATATTAAATCAGGTAAAGCAAGATATAAGTAGATTAATAAAAGAAATGCTAAGCACCTCTCAAGAAGACACAGATGGAAGAAAGAAGGAACACAAAAAAAGGAGAGAAACATTTGATAAAGAATATAAAGAAAACCTAGAATATATTAAGCAGATTCAAAAAGATTACCAGGAAATTAAAAACTCCATTGAAAGCTGGTAAAACTGCTTGAAACAAACTAAAGATAGACTATCAAAACTTGAAGACAAGTTTGCAATGTGTGATCATGAAAGGAAAGATCTCTTAAAAATAACAAGGAAACAGGCAGTAACAATACAAAGGCTAGAAGACAAGGGAATCTATAATTTAAGGATAAGAAATGTGAGTGAAGAAGCAGGAATAAAAACAAAGGAAATACAAAGGCTATTCACAGAAATAATTAAGGAAAACTTCCTAAGCATGGGAAAAGAAAATGATATTTGGATATGTGAGGCACACAGAACTCCAGCCACCTACAACCAAAACAGAGCTACACCCAGACATACAATAATCAAGATACCAGAAATTCAATATGAAAACAATATTAAAAGCTATCAGAGAAAAGAAATAGATCACCTATAAAGGAAAACCCATCAAAATTGTGGCAGACTTTTTGTCACACACCATCAGATCAAGAAGAGCATGGAATGAAGTATTCCAAGCCCTAAAAGAAAATAACCTCCAGCCCAGATTGATGTACCCTGCAAAACTGTCACTAGAAACTAATGGAGAAACAAGATGCTCCCATGACAAAGAGGAACTGGGGGAATTTGTGACCACCAACCCAATCCTACAGAGAATACTGAAAGACATTCTAAAGAGAGAGAGAAAAAAAAAACAGGATTTTAGGAACAGTGGCAGAAAGGTTGCCCCCCCAATCTAAAAACTAAGGGAGTTGGTGGGACCCAAAATACTCAGCACCCTGTGGGAGTGAAAAGGGAGGAATAGTCTAAAAAAAGAAGGCAGAGGATATTGTTAATAGTGTACCAGGATTTAAAACCCACATTACTCACCACTCTGCTTAGATGGATTATATTCTGTTCCAGTTTGTCTACTTGTACTAGATTTGAGGGAACAGACAATTATCCTGAAAATAGCAAGATATAGTACTGTAATCATCCTTAATTTCCTAACAATCTAAAGCTCCATTTAATTTACACTGTTTTACCATGACTGATCTTAATTGAATCTGGTTTATTAGATTGCTGTTTTGTATTGACAGATTTTATTCAAAACTGTTATGATTGAAAGTTTTATACTGTCTACAATATTTTGTTTTCATTAATATTGTTGTGTACTGTTATATTAAATTATACTGCTATATTCAATTATGCCTGATGATATGGACAATTCTATTAAAGATAACAAGAGACAACACAGTAACCATTGTAGATCACCTTGTACTGTGGCTTTATATGACTTTTGGTTTCATGTTTTTATAGGAATTTGTTTTGTTTTGTCTTGCTATGTTTTGTTTTTCTCTCTAACACAGAAAGGATAGAAATACATGTAGAGACTCAGGCATGCATAGCTGTTTACAGTCTCACTGTTTGAATGTCTACTTTGTATGCTTTAATTCTATAACTTGAACAACTATTTCTTTTTTTTTTCTTTTTTTGGTACCAGGGATCGAACTCACAACCTCATGCTTGCCAGGCAGGAGCTTAAGCCACTGAGCTAAATCCCCAGCCCTTGAACAACTATTTCTAAGAGGACAATATGTAACTTATCAACTAGTGATTTCTTACTGTTTATCTTTTTTTAAAAATTCTATATTATTTCTACTCTTTTCTTGTTTTTTTTTCTCTTTAAATAAAAAAAAATGGCAATGGAGAGATATAGGGTTTTTTTGGGGGGGGGTTGTCTTTTTGAGACAGGGTCTCTCTATGCAGTTCAGGCATAGAGCTCACTTTGTAGCTCAGACTGGTCTTGCAACAATCCTGCTGCCTCAGCCTCCTGAGTGCTGGGATTACAGGCGTGAGCCACCACACCTGGCCAGCATATTTTTACTTATGTAAAAGATCGTTCATCTTCATCAACTTTGTAAATATTTAAATTGTATAATATATAGTATTGAATGTACAGGTACTATACACAAGTACTGTATGATTCATAATTTATCTCAGTTCATATTCTCCACAAAACTGCAAAGTAGATGCTGTTACTTCCCAGCTATTTTTATAAATGAGACTAAGCCTAAATGATGTGAAGCATCTTTCTCTAAATCACAGTTAGCCAAAAAAAAAAACTTGTAAAAAAAAAAAAAAGAAAGAAACTTGTATACTAATAATTTGAGTGATATGATATTTTTAATGATCACTGTAAAAAATACTGTTTTATATC
>PVLA01015335.1:0-25790 GCA_004027455.1 Hydrochoerus hydrochaeris
CCGCAGGAGTCCAGCTGGAGGCCTAGAGCCCACATCAATGTCCCATGCGAGTCTGTGTCAGGGATCTGCCCTGGGGAGGCCCACGGGTCAGCCATAGGAGCTGGGAAGTCTGCGGGGTGAGGGAGCTGCCCTGGAGCCAGGGAGCGACGCTCAAGGTAAGGGCCAGGGCTGCCCGGAAGAGACCGCAGCCCTCCTCAGGGACAGCGAGGACCCGAGCTCCTGTGACGCTGAGAACAGCTGAGTCCACATCAGGAAGCCAGCGCGAGCGTCTCCGGGAGGCTCAGCAGCGCCGTCCTCCCCCCAGGTCCCCTCCTCGCTGGTGGCAGTGACCCTCAGGTGGGCCCTCCGCGCCCAGCACCGCGCTGGCTCGTTCAGTTGGGGGCTCCACGCTGCCTGATGGTGAGTCCACCCAGTCCATCCCTGGTCAACTTGATGGCCAGACAGACTTCCCGAGACAGTCTCCAGGAGCAGGTGTATGGAAAGTTAACAAGTCTTGGTCTGTTCACATTTCCATTAGTACAACAATCACATATACACAAGTCTTGGTGTTTTGTTTTCTTGTACTGGGAATCGAATTCAGGACCCTGTACTTGCTGGGCAGGCGCTGGTACCCCAAGCTATATCCCCAGCCCTTGTTGTTCTGTTTTGTTTGTTTGATTGTTTATTTGTTTGTTTTTGGGTTGTTTTTTGTGAAAAGATTGTTTATCTAAAGGGAAATAATATTTATTAGCATTCGAACTCGGGACCTTGCACTTGCCAGGCCGGCACTCGCACCGCCGAGCTGTACCAGCCCACATACATACGATTCTTACTGCATTTGCTAGGTGGTCAGAAGTCCAGAGGAGACCACAGTGCTGTGACCGATTCACCTGATCTCAGGCGTGGATTGAAGACCCACGCTGCAGTCACAGGAAAGAGCCGTTTCAGGTCCAGCCCTTGCAACAGCAGGCCCGGCAGCCTCAGTCGGGGTCTCCTGCCTGTCAGCTGCGCTCTTCCCTTCGGGTAAAAGGCTTCTGTCCCTCCCCACTGCCCGGCTCCTCTCCACGGCCACCCTGACCCCTGCTCTGTCTTGCTGGCCGCAGCTCCCGAGGAGCCTCCCCTCGGCCAGATGCCTCGCGTCGCCCCTCTGGCGCTTGGCTCCGATCTGGCCAGAGCCCTCTGGGGTACCCATGCCACCAGCCCAGCAGTGGATCACATTGATTTTTTCCTGCCACCCAGGCAGTATCCGTAAACATAAGCAAAACGCAGACCAACTTCCAGCCAGAGCGCAGTGTACACCACCTGGGACCCGGCAGCCACCGCCTTCCCGATAGAAGCTTCCAGACGCTCATCCTGCCTGGCAGCGTTTCCGCCGGGACTGATTTTCCAGGCTCTGACCAGAATCTCCCGTGCAGCATACGGGGCGGCCTCACAAAACCTTTCCCAGTTCATCCCAGAGCCCTAAGTACCACGGCCTGATGTCAGGGCAGTTGGTCTCCTGGTACCAATTTTACAATGGGTGGTGTGTTTGTTTTTTGGTACTGGGAATTGAACTAAGGACCTTATGCTTGCAAGGCAGGTGCTTACACCTCTGAGCTATAGATAGCCCCAATTCTCTGCCTCCTGGTACTAACTTACTTAGTTACTTTTCTCTCATTGCCAGGATTAAATTCCCAACACCCAGTGTCTAAGGAGGAATTTATTTAGCTCATAGTGTGTGGAGGTTTCAGTCCATATTCTGCTGGCTCCAAGGCGGGGTGGAGGGGCAGAGGGGCAGCCGTTCCAGGAGGTGGCGAAAGACAGCAATAGCAGCGAGACAGGGCTGGATATAACTCAGTGGCGCAGTGTCTGCCTGGCAAGCATGAGGTTCTCGGTTCGATTCCCGGTACGGGGAGGGGGGGAGTGGTGGGCGAGCTCTCTCCTCTCTGGGTTGTGCCGCATCCTAGCATGGAGTGGCGATCGCAGCCCGACGGTGAACCAGTCACACACTCTGAGGATCCCCCATGATCACCCAAGGCTTTGCGGGGGACGTCCAGACACAAACCATGACACCCTCCAATTAGCAGGCTCAAATTATTGTCCACCCCACCCCCACCCCCACCCCCGTCCAGCTGCTGAGCCCCAGCTGCGCTGAGCACAGCTTCTGCTGCTGTGTTGGAAGCACTGGCTTAGACCAATGCAACCCGGCACAGTTTCCCTGCCCTGTAACCCTGTCCCAAAAACAGGGACCGCGCAGGCACAGAGCTGCCCTGAGGGGCACAGAGCGACAGCCCCCAGCTGTCCTTACATGCAGCAGCGGTGACGCGTCCGGAAAAGCGGGTGTCATAATTTTTCATGACCTAAAACCCATCTCATCTAAATGACCGGCCGTATGTTATTGGGCGTCAGAAGTACCTGGGGAAATGGCCAACAGGCCCGGCCGGTGGCACGCTCGGGAGGCTGAGGCGGGAGGGTTCCAGGCTCGGCTGTGCACACCTGCCATCCCAGCCCTGGAGAGGCTGAGACAGGAAGAGCCCTGAAAGTTCGAGCCCAGCCTGTGCTCCCCAGCCAGCTCCGTCTCTTAATCAACCAGTCAGTCAGTATAGTTAGAGAGTGCACTTGGCAGCCCACGCCATACCCCCAGCACCCCGGGAGGCTGCAGCAGGAGAACTGGAAGTTGAAGCCCAGCCCAGGCAACTGAAGGAGACCCCGGCTCAGAGTAAGAATTGTTTTAAATAGGAGTTCTGGCTTAGTGCACAGGCCCTGGGTTTGGTCCTCAGCACCAACTGTGCAGACGAGCGGGTGGGATCGATCTGTTTGGATGGAGCTTTGCCCTCGTACAAGCCTGATAGAGGGCTCGGCGCTGCCTCTGGGCTGACACCGCCGGCCAGGCGCCCTGGTCCCATTTGTGTCTCCGTCCTCCGGGGGAGGAAGGGCGAGGGCGGCGTGCTCTCGCAAACCCCCCAGCTTGGCCCTGGCTGGCCGACCGCCCACCCGCTCGGGTGTCCTCTGCGCAGGGCGGGAGGCCAGGCTGGCACTGGGCTGTTTCTCTGCGGCGGCACTGGCATTGCATATTAATTCTCGTTCTCTCTCTCTCTGTTTTACTGGTTTGAGGCAGGGTCTCTCCATGTAGCCCTGGCTGGCCTCAAACCCATGGCGACCCTCCTGCCTCAGGCTCCTGAGTGCTGGGATAACAGGCCTGTGCCTCCACACCTGGGTCCAGTTCACATACCTGCTGCTCACTTTGGGCTTTTTTTGCTAACTTCCTAAGGCCTTATGGGTTTATGGTAATGGGAAGGAGTTTCAGTGTTGCTGAGTTATTTACAAGATACTCTTCCTGTTCTTAAGTAATTGGGGCTCACTGAGCTTGGGTACCTGGGAAATCACCCGAGACAGGACCTCAGGAGGCCGCTGTGAGAGGCCCAGCGCCCGGGGCGTGTGCAGCGTTGCTATGGAAGGCGACTCTCGGGCCGCTGTCCCGGGCAGATCCGAGGACTGGCGCTTTGTCCCCTGCTCGGGGGTGACAGCCAAGGGAGTCCCCTTGGTATTCACAGGCCCCAGTGTGACCAAGCCCAGCCGGCCCGGGCTCGGCGCCTGCCTTCTGGTTTTGCTCTGACTCCAGCACAGGGCTGTGTGGACCAAGGTGGCCCCGTGCCCAGGACCCCTGGGAACTCCTGGGGCTCCTCCTCCCCCGCGGGCTCTCGGCAGGGACCCCCACAACAAGAAAATAGGCGGGATGGGGTTGTTGATTGCCTCCTGGTGGATGGTGCCAAGCTTGGATTCCGGGGGATGCTTCTGTCCCAGATGGGGCAGTCGTGGAGACCTGCTCGGCGGCTTTATTCACTGTGGTTTTTTGTCTTGTTTTCAGCAGGTTACAAACTTAATTTTTTTCTTTAACACCAAGTACCTTTATTAAAAAGAAGAAAGTTATGAAATATCCTCCTATCTTTAAGAAGTTAGAAATAAAAGACAGAATAAAACCAAGAATGAATAGAAGAAAATAATAAAGATCAGAAGACACAATGCCCATCAAAATGCCAGCTTCATTTTCCATAAAGATTCACATTTTGATTCTTACATTTTTGTAGAAATACACAAGACCAAGAAGAGCCTAGACAACTCTGATAAAGGAACAAAGTTAGGGCTCCACCCCTCCCCAGTCCAACAACTTACCATAAAGTTGCACCAGTCATGACAAAATGGCCCTGATACCAAGACAGGCAGGCCACCAAGGGGCCAGGATGAAGTCCCCAAATAGACATGCACATAACAGACAATTGACGTCTGGCAAAGGTGCAAAGACAGGTAAGTGGGGAGAGGATCCTTCCCCCAGCAAACATACCACGACAACTGAGAGCCACCTGCAGGAAACCCAGCTTTACAGCACAGCAGAAATGTCTTAAGACACCCCAGGTCAGCTCAGAATGGCTCATGGTGGGTTAAAGTGAAGGTAGGTGTGGCCTGAGTCCTTGCTCGGCTGAGGTCATTCTCTCTGGGACGAAATACATGTCTTTTCATTGTCACACTAATGAAACAATACGGTATTTATACATGTGTGACATTTATTTCACTAGTGAGTATGTTCTCAAGGCACATCCATTTACCTATAAAATATCCAATTTATCATTCTTTATGGCTGAGTAATATTCCATTGTATAGAAATCCCACTTTTTTTTTTTTTTTTTGGTCCTTTTGAGACAGGGTCTCGCTATGCAGTTCAGGTCAACCTTGGGCTCACTTTGTAGCCCAGGCTGCTCTCCAACTCGCAACAGTCCTCCTGCCTCAGCCTCCCAAGTGCTGGGGTTACAGGCGTGAGCCACTGCACCCGGCTACCACATCTTTGTTACCCATTCCTCAGTCACTGGGCATTGAGGTTGTTTCCCAGGTCTGACTATTAGAAACAAAGCTGCTATAAACATGGGTGACTGTATATCACTGTGGTATCTAATTCTTCGGGGAAGACACCCAGAAGGGGAACAGCCGGGTCGAATGGGACCTCTAGTCCTAGTGTTTGAGGAGTCTCCACCCTGATTTCCACGGTGGCTGTACCAGTCTGCACGCCACCCACAGCGGAGAAGGGCGCCTTCCCCACGCCCTGCCAGCGTTTGTTGTTGGGTGATTTCTTGCTAATAATCTTTCTTTCTGGGGTGAGGTGGAATCTCAGTGTTGTTTTAATTTGCATCTCTCAAATGACCAGTGCTGCTGAAACAAACTTAATATTCTGAAATGACTTTTATTCTTTTTTTTTTTTTCACTTGAGACAAGCTCTCGCTATG
This sequence comes from Hydrochoerus hydrochaeris, assembly GCA_004027455.1. Taxonomy (NCBI): domain Eukaryota; kingdom Metazoa; phylum Chordata; class Mammalia; order Rodentia; family Hydrochaeridae; genus Hydrochoerus; species Hydrochoerus hydrochaeris. The sequence goes on from PVLA01015335.1 coordinate 5,235, forward strand.
TAGCTCAAGCTGCCCTTCAACTCACTGTGTGTAGTCCAGGCTAGGTTTGAACTTGTGGCGATCCTCCTGCCTCAGCCTCCCAAGTGCTGGGATTGCAGGCGAGAGCCACCGTGCCTGACCTCTGCAGTGTTTCCTTAAACCACGCCATGGGTTTATCTTCCATCCATTGTCTCTATGGAACTTATTAAAGAGGTTTTGTTTTGTTTTTGTTTTTTGGTCTTTTTGAGACAGGGTCTCGCTATGCAGTCCAGGCTGGCCTTGAACTCACTTTGTAGCCCAGGCTGGTCTCGCACTCGCAACGATCCTCCTGCCTCAGCCTCCTGACTGCACCCGGCAAGAGGTTTTTTTTTTTTAAGTAGTGCAAGCTGGCCTTGAGCTCACCATGTAGCCAGGCTGGTGTTGGACTCTCAGTGACCCTCTTGCCGCAGCCTCCCCAGTGCTGGGATGACGCTGAGCCGGCCGGGCCCGCAGCCCTTGCACACCTCACGTGAATTCTGGATGCGCTGCCCCAGAAAAGGGCTCCTTGATTTCAGGAAATCCAAGCTTCAGTGTGACCCATGTGTCTTTTAAATATTACTCTGACCGTTTGGTTCTCAGCGTGTCCTCTTGAAAATAACCTCAGGAATAAAAAAGAATTTTTTTTTTTTTTTTGAGAGGAGGTCATGCTGTGTAGTTCAGGCTGGTCTTGAACTCACTGTGTCACATGCTGACCTCAAACTTACAGCGATCCTCCTGCCTCAGCCTCCTGAGTGCTGGGATTACAGGAGTGCGCCGCCACGCTCCACCAGAATGTTCGTTCTGAAAGTGAAATAGCCGTGACGACTTGGGCGTATGGTGCTGCCGCAGCCCCGCCTATGGCTGTGGGAACTCGAAGCTAGACGGCCCGCGGTAGCTGACTGGCCAAACAGTGCGGGGTCTCTGACAGGCTTAGTGACCGGCCTGAGCACTTGGCCGTGAAAAGGCACAGAAGGAATTTCAGTGTGCGCGGCTGAGTGACAGAGCCAGTGTTCCACACAGTGAGATCCCAGCACTCGGCAGCTGGGGAGGGAAACCACGCAGGCGCCAAAAAGGCCCCTGGTTGCTCGGCAGTGGGGAAGGACGAAAAGGTGCATCGTGGGATTTTTCAGGCAATAAAAGAAACAGTTGCAGCAGGGGATAAATGACGCCATCCATGTGACAAAACTCTGACCTGATCGGCGCCAGGAGAGCTGGCCTGGACACCAGTTCTGAGTGCCTTCGGTTGCCACAGAGGGGCCGCGGCAGCCCGGCGAGGACATGGGCACCTGGACTTCCTGCCCATCTTTGCAGGAAAACCTAACATTTTCTGTTTTTGGTACTGGGATTTGAACCAGGCCCTTGCACTTGCCAGGCAGCGCTGTGCCGCTGAGCTGCGTCCCCGGCCCTCTAGCATTAGTTTTTAAAAATTAGGTCTGTTAGGCTGAGGCAGGAGGATCACCGGGAGTTCAGTGCCAACCTATGCTACGCTGCCTAAAAACACAGAGGGAATTTGGGGGCGCCTGGAGGAGGAGCCTGACGGACTGCTCAGGGCAGGTTAAGGAGGGGCACCCTCCCAAAGCCGGGGTGCTGCGGCCCGGGCGGGTGTGTGTGTGCTCTCCTGTCCTCGGAAGCTGCGGTGCTGCCCCTGAAAGCTCCGAGTCTGGAAGCAGGCTGGAGCCCTGCCCTCGCCGGCTGCCGGGAGCTTATGGTGTTTCTGAGGGATCTGGGCACAGCGGGTCTGGGGAGTCTGGGAGGGGAAACCACAGACACCGCCCTGGGGCGTGGCGAGCAGCCGGAGGGGCCAGGGTGTGACTGGAAGTTGCCGTTCTCTTCAAAGCACCACCTCGCAGTTTTTGCCATCTCCTTCCTGCCCGGCTCTGTTCTAGCCAAGCCGGGGCTGGGGATTGGGCATGGGCTTTCACGCCGAGCTACGGCCTGTCATTTTCTGCTCTCTTTGTTTTGAGACGGGGGCTTGCTAAGTTGTCCAGCCTGGGCTTGAGCTTGGGGGATCCTCCTGCCTCTGCCTCCCAGTGTGCTGGGATTACAGGTGTGCTTGGAGATGTTTTTTGCAGCTCTGTACAGCGAACATCTAGTTTATAAACATGGTGAGAAAACAGAATTTGCCCCAGTCGTCTACTGCTACACAATCAGTTTTGAGAGTTTAGTTTGGCATGTAGTAAGTAGATGCTCAGTAAAATATTTGTTGGATGAATGACTGTTTTTTTTAATAACTGTTTTTGACATGGAATACAAACAGTGTACGTTGCTTCCTGTAATATTTTTTGTGCTCTTAACTTTGTTAATCTTTTATTTGAGAGGAAAATGATGTCCTATGTGTTTGTTTTGGTATAGGAGGCTGTTTTTGGCATTTAGACTATAGCAGATCTGCGAGTTTTCAAACAGCTTCTCCTCCCAAGTCCAAAGTCTTTTTTGCAGTCGATAATCTAACGCTGTGCTTGAGTATTAAATGGTGCCCATTTTCTGAAAAACACTTTCTATTTTTGTGAGAACAAAAAAGGAAGTACATCAGTTGAAGCAAAGGAGTTCAGTACTTTTCCTATTGATTGAAGTTTTTCTTTCATAAGTTGTCTTCGGTTTTGATTTCCAGTTGGCAAGGGCTCCAGTGATCTGAAGTTTTTCTAATGCTGAAGTCTTTTCCATCAGCCCAGCTATCACCAGCAGTTACGGAGTGTGACTGAAGACCGTGTGGAAATGCACCAGCATAGTATGATTTACGCAAAACTAGCAAAACGAGCCAGGGTGGTGGCGCAGGCCTGTGGCTCCCAGCACTCGGGAGGCTGAGGCAGGAGGATTGCTGTTTGAAGCCAGCCTGGGCTGCATAGTGAGACCTTGACCCCCAAAAGAGCAAACAAACAAAAAGTGAGCATTTCGAGACCCTCTACCAGGCAGAGCAGCAGATACTCTCCTGCCCAGTGTCTCCTGGGCCTGTGTCCCCTCCCATGGCCCCTTGTCCCTCCTTGCTCTGACTGGGTGTCATATAAATGTGGCATTAGGTGACATATGTTCATCTTCAGATTTTATTTTATTTATTTGGCACTGGGGAACGAACTCACAACCCCACGCTTGCTGGGAAGGCGTTTACACTGGTGAGTTAAATCCCCAGCCACCTGTAAGATTTTATAAAATCTTTTTGATGTGTTTGTGGATAGGCAGCTGCTTTTTTTCTTTTTGTTCTTTGTCTTTTTGAGACAGGGTCTGGCTGTGCAGGTCAGGCTGGCCTTGAGCTCACTGTGTAGCCCAGGCTGACCTCAAACTCACAGTGATCCTCCTGCCTCAGCCTCCCCAAGTGCTGGGATTACAGGTGTGGTCCACCCGGCCCGGCCTTCAGCTGCTCTAATATTCTGAACGAATTTGATTTTAAAACATATTTTAAGCAGAAGCCTTCTTGCTATTTGTCTTTGGATAAATCTTCACCCTCTGACACTTCTCCCTGCTGCCCCCGACGGCCTCGGAAGGGACTCGGCCTCCCATGGTGCCCACACCCTCGGAAGGGGATCAGCAGCAGGCGGGGCGTCCACAGCGCAGACCGGAGCTGGCCCAGGACGCGAGGGCCCATGCTGTCTGCTGTGGACCAACCATTTGCCGGCCTCAGGGTCCCTTTCCTTGGGTCACTCACACAGATGTCACTTTAGCATCCTGGTCTCTCCCCAGACTGCTTCTCGCTGGGATTTGGGCCCCTTGAACACACTTTCCCGTGACAGGAGACCCTGTATGAAAAGTTGTCCTGTAGCCAAATGATCCTGGTATAAACCTGGGTTGGTTTAAATTCAAGGGACAGTGAGACCTTAAGATCAATGTCAGAACTGGCGGCATGGTTACCACCTGTTTTCCCAGCACCTGGGAGGCTGAGGCAGGAGGATCACCGGGAGTTCAAAGCCAGCCCTGCTATATATAGTGAGTTCAAGGCCAGGCTGGATGTGGCTCGAAAAAGATCAAAGTCAAACATGGGGTCAGCAGAGGCCTTTGGAGGGGCCCTTGGAGGGTGCCATGAGGTTGCAGCCAGCAACCAGGAACATCGTTGGAGCCCTTGGGGTTTAGACAGAGCCTGACACATGACCCAGGTCACAGACTCAGGAGACTGAGGCAGGAAGATTGCCGGGGCTACTTAGTGAGTCAGAAGCAGCCTCCATTACATAGCAAGATCTTGTCTTTAACAAGAAAACAAAACCTTCGGTGGAACAGTGCAGACAAAGTTTTGTCATGCCTTGAGCCTTGAATTTACTTTTTTTCCCAACTGGGAATCAGGCCAGGGGCTTTGCGCTGAGTTACATCCTCAGCATTTTTTCCCCCAAAACAGGGCCTTGCTAAGTCCCTAAGTTATCCAGGCTGAGCTCAAAATGGGGACCCTCCTGCCTCAGCCTCCCAGAGTGTAGGGCTTGCAGGCCTGAACACCACACCAAGCAATACATGGTTTTAATAGTATGGGTGCTGAGAAGGGACATTCCTAAAGCGCTCCCCTGCTTTCCTCTGCACAGTGCTTGTGCCCCAGAGATGGGGGACAGAGGATGAGGTCCGCAGCTGTTTTCTTAGAACTAGATGGAGGGAGACGGTGCCACTTCCTGGAAGCACCTTGTGGTGTCTGTGGTCGGGGTACTGTGCAAACTCTGAAGTGAAAATTAGAATTTGGAGGGGGTCGCATTTCCCTGTGGGCGACAGACAGCTGCCAGATACTGGGGCTCAGAAGGGATGAGCCGGGCCAGGCCAGGGCCTTCCCTGCCTTCGTGATGAAACGTGGCAGTCTTAGCACCTGTGCGGAGCCACCAACTCCTGTCTTCTAGATGCCCAGGGAAGAGTGTTAACTGACTGTGCAGGTAAAGAGCCTTCGGCCAGGCGCGCCTGTAGTCCCAGCCCTCGGAGTGGGGCAGAGGCCGAGGCAGGAGTGTTCCTGTGAGTTCGAGGCCAGCCCTGGCTACGTAGTGAGACCTTGTCTCAGAAACAAAACCAATGCAAAGTATAAGAGTGACGAGAATATTGTGACCGAATCTGATAAATCTCCGCCTGTGGTTTCGGATGCCACATTGCAGCAGGCCTGTGAGAGTGGTTTGCAAGTTTTAGTGTGATATCAGAGAGCATCCGCCATGACCTAACCAGTCCTGAAACTCTGCCGCTTCTAAGTGCCGTCCGCGGGCCGCTGTAGTTTTTCATTTATGCAAAGTCGGAGCAGCAGCAGGCCGAGTTCGGGCCTGGGCGAGGAGCCAGCTGTCTTGGCTTAAGCCAGACGAGCGGGAGAGAGGTTCGCAGAGATGGGAAACAGACCCCTCTTCCCCACGGGTTTTCTTTGTCTTGCAAAAATCAGTTTTTTTAAACTATAAGATAGGCCGTTTTGATTAGTATGTGAGATAGTCTTATCTATTTAAAGGAAGTAATAGATGTTTATTTATTTTGAGACAAGGTGTCACTATGCAGGCCAGGCTGGCCTCACACTCACGGTGACCTTCCTGCCTCAGCCTCCCAGAGTGCTGGGATGACGGGTGTGCGTGGGCCACCACGCTTGGCCTGAGTGACTTCTGACGGGGCAGAGAGGACCTCTCAGCTGCTGTCCCATGGCAGGAAGAGAGGCATTTTTGATACCGTCCCACACTCAAAGTAGCAAGGGCTAAGTTTTAAAGGACTGTTTATAATATTTCCTCACAAAAGAGTCTTTTTAAGATTTGGACTTTTATTCCATTAAATTTTTCACGTTTTAGTCAAGAATGTCAGTGGCTGATTAGTTTTTCATATGTTTTGAATTTTCTTTTCCCTGCGTGGTGGAGGCTGCCCTGCCGTAGCACGGGGCACGGAGCCGCGGGGCCCAGTGTAGCCTGCCCGCCTGCCCCTAGGGATTGACTGATCATTCCTGTTGGGGCCTCCTTATTAAGGTGTCTTAATGAGACCGTCATTTTACTAAGTGCTTTGGAACCCCTTTCGGGATAGTCTTGCTTTGTTTTGTTGAGGCAGGGTCCAGCTATGTAGCCCAGGCTGGCCTTAAACTTGCGCGAATCCTCCTGTTTCAGCCTCCCAAGTGCTGGAATTATAGGTGCCCAGCTGCAGGGAGGTACAAGGACAGATAAACTTTGTTGGAAAACATTATGTGGGCTGAGACCAGGATAGTATTTTTTTTTTTTTTTTGAAACAGGGTTTCGCTTTGTTGCCCAGGCTGATCTAGAACTCTAGGCTCAAAGAATCCTCCTGCTTCAGCCTCCCGAATACCTGTGAGCACAGGCATGCAGCAGAGTGCCTGGTGGAGGCCAGGGGTGGTGGTTGTCGCTTTTTATTTGAGGGGCCGCCTTACTGCGTAGCCCTGGGCTGCTCCTGAACTTGCAGTCATCCCACTGCGGCAAGGACTCTTATCAGAAGCTGTTGCCTCTGTGTGTGTGTGTGTGTGTGTGTGTGTGTGTGTGTGTGACCAAAAAATTACAAAGCATTGCAAACCAATGTGCGTGGGAAAACTATGCAGTCAGATTGTTAACAGGACAATAAGGAAGTCTGGGGACAAGGCTGGGCGCGGTGGCACACGCCTGTTATCGCAGCCTTCAGGAGGCTGAGGCGGGAGGGTCGCCCAACCTGGGCAGCCTGAGCCACAGCCAGACCCTGTCTCAAAAAAACAGAAAGGGGAAAGGCGTGTGTGGGCGACGGGCATCACCCAGAGAGGGCTCCAGTGGGACGAGGGTTCTTCGCGTTTTAAAGCTAAACCTGGTTTTTTCCAAACTCCTCAGCGGAGGCTGTGCTGCCCTGACCGCGCGCTGTGAAGCCCAGGAGCCGGGACTGGTGTGGTGCCCTGCGCTCTCCGGGCTGTGGGGAGCGTGTCTTCTTGTCACACTGTACTTTTGCTTGACAACCCTTGGCTGCAGAGATAACGGAAACAAATAATCTTTCCAAGACAGAGCCGGGGATCACTGAGAACTTAAATTCCTGTTCCAGAAGCTTCTGGAGGGCCTAGCGCCTGCCCGGCAAGTGTGAGGCCCTGAGCTCGACCCCCCATACCCCCAAAAAGCTTCTGGATGTTTACAGTGATTTTTTTTTTTTTGAGACAGGTTCTCCCTGTGTAGCCCAGGCTGCCTCAGCCTCCTGAGAGCTGGGGTGACAGGCGTGTGCCCCAGCCTGGCGTGACTGTCTGGAAACAGTCTACACGGGACGGGATGTTAAGTCCATGCAGGACGGAAAAGCTGGCACAGCAGGGCACCGCGAGCTCCGCGGCCCGAGCTTAGAATTGGTCTGGCCTGCCTGCATGACCCTCCTGGCTCAGCCTCCTGAGCCAGTGCTGGGGTGACAGGCGAGCCTTCCGCAGGGACTGGGTCTCCTCGGGGCCGTGCCTTGGTCCTCTGTCCTGCAGCCCCTGACTGCGATCCGGGCTCCCATGCTGGGGCCTCTCTGGCCGGCTCCTCACTGATCTTGTGGGGCGCTGCTCCAGCCTTGGCCCTGAGCTCGGGTCCACTGAGCCCAGCTGTCTCAGCTCTGCGCTGAGTCCCGTGGAGTCGCAGGGCAGAGCCCCCAGGGGTCCTCTAGATTCCATTCCTTGTCCCCAGCTTGCTGACCAGAAGTGGGCCTGTGGCCTGGCCACTCCTGCAGGTCCTGGGCCACCGGACACTCTGAGCTTGGCGTTCAAGGCCCTGCCTGGTGACCCAGCTCTGTGCTGTCTCTGATCTCGTGTGCACTATGCCCACCCCTTGCCCCCACACCAAAGGGAGCCACCTCCGAGCGCTGGACACCCTGGGCCCCCAGGATAGCCTCGGCTACCCGGCGTTGGTCCCCTAGTACTGAGCTGGGCCTGGTGTGTGTCTGACTGAAGCCTGGGGCTCCTTTGTTCATTAGGAGAAAGCAGAGTCCTGGACCTGTCCCCTTGCACCCCACCCGGGCTCTGCTGCTTTGTGCCCCCCTGGCCGGGCTGATCCACTCGCACCCAGTGTCACTGCCAGTGCGGCATCAGAGAAAAAACCCTGTCCGTTCCCAGGCGCGCATCTCCAAGGCACGGGACACTGAGCAGGCAGCACAGGGCTCAGTGCCCCGGGCAGTTCTCGGGCCAGACCTGGGCACAGCGACACCATGCCGGCTCTGCAGCTCGGGGACCTGGGAGGTGTCGCGCGGCTGCTGACCTGCGGCCTCTCTCCCCGCAGGACCAGTTTGACAGCTTGGAGAAGCACACGCAGTGGGGCATCGACGTGCTGGAGCGGTACATCAAGTTCGTGAGGGAGCGCACGGAGATTGAGCTCAGCTATGCCAAGCAGCTCAGGTAGGCGGCGGGGGGGCGCACTGCCCCTCCACGTCCATGCGGGCCCCTCCGCGTCCATGCGGGCCCCCACTGCGGAAGGCCAGCCGGCCACGGAACAGCTGCCTTAGCGGGGAAAATTCACCTCTGCAGGACACGGATGATTAAAAGCGGGGCGCTGTTTCCTAGGCTGAGTTTTATGTCTCCTTTCTTCTGCCGTGCTGGGGCTGGAACCCCAAGCCTCTGCCGAGCTACCTGCCACGGCCTCAGCCCCGAGGTTCACTTTATTTTGGTTGATTTCTGAGACAGGGCCTCACTGTGTAGCCCAGGCTGCTCTCAAATTCATGGCACTCTCCTGCCTCAGCCTCCTGGCTGCTGGGGTGACAGGCATGCACCACCACAGCAGCCTGATTTTTTATTTCAGAAGTGTGAAATTTTTGCCAGGCGTGGTGGCACATGCCTGCCATCCCAGCACTTGGGAGTCTGAGGCAGGAGGATCACTGTGAGTTCAAGCCCAGCCTGAACTGCATAGTGAGACCTACGGGTTTTAAAAAGAAAACAGGCATTGAGTTTTCGCCGAGTGTGCCTAAGAAGTGCCCCGTGGTGAGGACGGGACACACATCTTCATGGGGCTGGCGTCATGTTGTTTAAGCATCTGGCATCTACCTGGGAGGCTGAGGCAGGAGGGCCACTGCAAGTTCAAGGCCAGCCTGGCTCACGTGGTGGGTTCAGCTCCGTGAGCCAGACCACAGCAGCCCCGGCGCCCTGTGCACCTCGGCCTCGGCAGCACCTGGGCTGAGCCCGGGAACAGGAGCGGAAGTGTCCCCTCCGTGCTGTGTGGCCCTCAGGTGGGGTGAAGGCACCTCGCCCAGGTGATGCCTGCAGCTTTTCTGGGCTCCCGAAGGGACCGTTATGGATTCTTTGCTCCTTGCACGGAACTGTCCTCCCTGTGCTGGGTCCCCGACCCCCCGGGGCAGCACTGCGCATGTGCATGTGGCGGGGAGGGGGGCGGAGCTATGCGCCCCCAGCTGCACCCCGGGGGTGGGGGTCCGTTCTGCCTCCCCTCCCCCTCTTTTCTCTGTGTGTGTGTGGGATGGGGTCTCCCTGTGCAGATCAGGCTGGCCTGGAACGCGCTGCCACCCTCCTGCTTCAGCCTCCCCAGTGCTGGGGTCACAGGTGCACACCCCCACGCCTGGTGTTTTGGTTTCTTGGTCCTGTGTGTATTTCGGGGTTCCTAGTCAGGACATCGCCAGCCCCCAACCCCAGCTGCCCTTCAGTCCGCCTGGGCCCTGGCTGAGTTGGGTCCGTGGGGCTGCCACTGTTTCGGCTCGGACCCCTCCTCTGCCCCCGACCCATCCTGTCCTGGCTGCCTCTCTCCCTCCTCCCTGCAGTGAGGGAGCCGCAGTGCATTCGCAGTGAGGACCTCACTTAGCAGTCAGTACGCCTCACATTGTGGGGAGGGGGACGGCAGTGACCCTCCTGTGCCACGCTTAGCTTTTTTTGGGTACTGGGATTAACCCCAGGGCCTTTGCACTGCTGCCTCCTCCGTTCCTTTTTCTTTTCTTTTTAGTTGTGAAACGGTTGAACTTTCATTGCTGCTGCCTCAGCCTCCCAGAGCGCTGGGATTGCGGGGGGCGTGGGGGTCCCCGTACGGAGCAGTAGTTTGTACTCGTGCGGGTGTGACTGGCTGCTTCTTTCTTTCCCTCTGCCTTCTACCCCCTTCCCTGCCAACTTACAGAAGCTTTGTTTCCAGTCTTTCCTCTGTTTCCCTGCCCCGTCCTCCCGCCCGCCTTGTTCCCCTTTCCATCTGAACCCCTTGTTCCTGTTTCCCAGTATCTGACATACATTGGGGTCCTCAGGTTCACTTCTGGTTTCTCAACCAGAAAAGCAGCACAGCGTTTCAGCGCGTGTCTGATTTACGTCACCGGAGAGCGGAGCTCAGGCTGTGGCGCTGACCTGGGGGCGGCTTGCACTTGTCCTTTCTTAGGGCCGAGGAGTAAACAGCCACATCTGTACCCATTCATGGCTTGATGGGCATCGGGGCCGCTGTCACTGTGAACATGGGTCCTTGCTCTCCCTAGCAGTGGCATTTGGGGACTGGCTGCTGCTCCCAAGCTCTGTCACCTCCATCTGCAGAGCATGAAGAGGAGTGACCGGAGCCCTGTCTCCTTGGGGTGCAGGGGACCTCAGGTGCCAGCCGTCGCCCGTCACCTGGTGGCTGGACGGCCCTGGCAGCGCCTCCTCTCCTGGTTCCCAAGTCCCCCTTGGGGGCCGGCGTGCGTCTGGGGAGGCCTGGCCTGAGGCTTGGGTGCTGCTTCTGGGATTTGGGGTGCTCTTGTCACAGGCTGAGTCACTCCAGCAAAGAGGTGCTCTGGGCCTGTGGACCCCAGGTCTGGGGGCACCCTGTGCCCGTGTGCTCAAGAGCTCAGAGGGTGAGGACCCTGCCGCAGGTCCGCCCCGGGCACCGCGGTGCCTTCTGCCGTTTCCTGTTAGGGCTCCGGGGCCTCCCTGCCCCCCACTCCTGTCTGCAGTGGGTCCTGTGGCTGTGAGTGGCCGGAGCCCTCTGCCCCTCCCCGTCACAACAGTGCCGTCTCCTGAAGGTTATGGACTGAGGGTTTATTTTTCTTGTTGAAAATTTTCTTGGCCCGGGGCTCGGTGTCACACACCTGTCATCCCAGCGCTCGGGAGGCTGAGGCAGGAGGATGGCCACCAAGGTCAAGGCTGGCCTGGGCCCCAGAGCAAGTTCCACAGCAAGTCTGTGTCAGTTGCGCACCAGCCCCACCCCGCCAAGAGGGACGAAAAGCCTCCCTGCTCTTTGTGGTCTACGTGTCGTGGTCCGGAAAGCACCGTTCTGTGGTTGAATTGGCTCTGCCACCTCCATCCAGAAATCTGTGGTGAGCGTTAAAAAAATGAAAGAAGAAGCCTCAGCATCCCTGGCCCCGCCTGGACGGAGCCTCCCGCCTGGACGGAACCTCCCGGCCTGGACGGAGCCTCCCGGCCTGAACGGAGCCTCCCGGCCTGGATGAAGCCTCCTGCCTGGACCCAGCCTCCCAGCCTGGACAGAGCCTCCCGCCTGGACCCAGCCTCCCGGCCTGGACACAGCCTCCCGCCTGGACCCAGCCTCCCAGCCTGGACAGAACCTCCCAGCCTGGATGAAGCCTCCCAGCTGTTCCCAGCCTCCCGCCTGGACCCAGCCTCCCGGCCTGGACACAGCCGCCCGGCCTGGACGGAGCCTCCCGCCTGGACCCAGCCTCCCGGCCTGGACGGAACCTCCCAGCCTGGATGAAGCCTCCCAGCTGTTCCCAGCCTCCCGGCCTGGACGCAGCCCGGCGTCTGCTCTGTAAACTCCCCCGCCCGCCCACCTGCTCGGCCGCTGGGTCTGCACCCAGCATTCCTAGTGGAGGACAGCGCTGCCTCTTCCTTTTTAGTCTGCCGGGCAGAGCTGAGTAAATAGTTTTGATCCTAAGAGAGGCGTCAAGCTTTAATTATCTATGCTTATTTATCTTTATTCGGTTCTATTTCTGTTTCTGTTTCTTGGAGACAGGGTCTCACAGTGGTTCAGGCTGGCCTGGAACTCCCCAGTGAAGATCTCCCGCCTCAGCCTCCCAGGTGCCAGCTCCCAGCCTGAGCCATCACGCCCAGCCCCATAAAATTTAAAGATGACAGATTTTTTTGGTTTTGAGACAGGGTCTGCCTATGCAGTGTACAGTTCAGGCTGGCCCTGAGCTCACTCAGCCTCCTGCCTCAGCCTGCTGAGTGCTGGGGTACAGCCTGGGCCCCCAGACCCAGTTTAGAGGTGATGTTTCTGTCTAAAAATGATTTAACGCAAGCAGGGAGGGAGCCTGGCCCGAGGGTGTGGAGATGGCAAGGTTGGTTCTTCCTTGAGCATCAAAGGGGTGAATAACTCACGGTGCTTTTGAGAACCCTCTGCCTCTAGAGCATCCCTGGGGTCCTGGCCACAGGCGGGATCTGACCATGGGCAGAGTCTGGCAGCCCCTCCTTCCCACCTCCCACGGCCTGGCTTTTCTGGCCACCAGTGTGTGACGTTTCACTTGTTCTGTTCTTTACTTTTGTCTTCCTCTTCCTCCTCCTCCCCCTCCTCCTCCCCTCCCCCTCCACCTCCTCCTTCTTCTTTGGGAAAACGTTCCACTGTTTAGTAAGGGCTGACCTCCAGTTTGCCTGGATCCTCCTGCCTCAGCCTCATGAGTGCAGGAATTTCAGGCATGCACCACCTTGCCCAGCATTGCAGTGATTTTTATGGCTATTAAGGAAGAACTGGAAGCTAAAAGGAAAATGTGGATTTAATCTAACACACCCTTAAAGGAATTTTTATGTGAGATGTGAATTTAGAAGTGTTATTTTCATTTGTAAATTATAATTAACAGGAGAAATGGTAGTATTGAAAAATACCTCACCAGGCTGTTCCAATTTCCCATATATGTGTTGTTCTAAATATATTCAGAATCAAATCTGTTGATTTTTTTTTTCTTTCCTTTTGAGGTAGTTTCCCTACGTAGTTCAGCCTGGCTTTAAACTCACAGTCACAGTGATCCTCCTGCCTCAGCCTCCCAAGTGCTGGATAAGTGTGTGGCATCACCCCCAACGCCCATCTGTATCTTTTAGGGGTAGTTGTGGTAAACCAACCAAAGAAAAAGAGTATGTTTTCAACATAAAATATATCTGTTTTTTGCCTTTATCTCCTCTAAGACTCTGAGGTATAACTTTGAATAAGATTTTGGTCTTTTTGTAGTCTTTGCCCTTTGTTTTTTGGTTTTGTTTGGTTTTGTTTTTTGTAATGCTGGGGATGGAACCCAAGTCGGCACGTGCTGGGCAAGTGCAACTGCTCACTGCTGAGCTACACCCCAAGTTTTATGTCCCTTTGAGTTAGAATGATTAGATAAATCCTGCCATCCCAGCACTCAGGAGGCTGAGGCAGGAGGATCATGGTGAGTTCAAGGTGAGCCTGCACTCTATATAGTGAGTTCAGACCAGGCAGAACTACACGGTGAGGCCCTGTCTGAAAAAACCAAAAGGTGCAAGGTCCCAAGTTCCATTCCTGGTTTAAGAAAAATGGCAGGAAGGAAGGTACCAACCTACCCTGGGAGGACCGCAGAGCTGGGGCTAAAAACAGGAGGAGAACTGGACAGTCCCCTGCGCCCATGGACGAGTGGACATCAGAGGCAGCGCTGTGCGGTCACTGCTGTCTGCACCAACCTGGTGTTTTCTGTCGCTCACTCCTTGGCCCAGCAGAGACAGAGGGAGCCAAGCCGAGGCACTGTGACCGTGCCTGTGGCCCCTGCAGACCTATTGCTGACCCGGTCCCGCCTCGCCTGCCTGTGCTTCACGTTCTTGTTTCTGGTGCCAGGGACTGAGCCCAGCCCCCCACCCTGTGAGGCCTGTCCCCAGGCCCACCCCTCATGTCTCTGGATGTTTGTCATGGGCAGAGAGCCCCGTCAGAGAACTGATGAGGAGCGAGGTGGGAGGCCAAACCGGTTTCCACAGTCAAGTAAAACACTCAGTGACTAGCTCTGACGAAAGTCGGGTGTGATGGTGCACTCCTGTCATCCCAGCACTCGGGAGGCTGAGGCAGGAGGATCCTTGCCTGTTCCAGACCAGCCTGGGCTACAAAGTGGGCTCAAGGCCAGCCTGAACTGCATGGCAAGACCCTGTCTCAAAAAAACCAAAAGAAAAAAACCTCATAACTGTGGACCTACAGGACACTGTTTCATGACGTAATACCAGGAAAAACTGCACAGGCCGCGGAGCTTACCCTGTGGGTCTCCTCAGACAGACCTGGGCCCTGGCTGCGGACCGGGCTGCGAGGTGGAGGGAAGGGAGTTTCAGGGAAGCTGGAAGAGCGTTTCCCTTCCTGCAGCAAGCGCAGGTTATGAGGGGCCAGGAAATCAAATGATAAATATGTGATGGGATGTTTCCTGTGACACTGAGATTAAACCCTGGAGTGAAAACAGACAAAGGCGTTTGGCTTCTCGGCCCTGAGAGGGCTCTGCTTGTCCCCTGGCCACTCTGAATGGTGCCTTGGGCACAGTGGCCTTCAGCCTGAACATCCGGGCAGTGTGACCTGGGTCCTGGGCAGCAGTGGCCAGTGAAGGCTGCGGGTCACCACAACGGAGTGTCCACATGGCCAAGGATGAAAGGATGAAAGCCAGCAAGTGGGTCTGCGTGTGCTGACTGCATGCAGGCGGGACCCAGCTCCCCCTGGAAGTGACCCGCTGGTCACCGCTTCCGGCTCTGATTTACTCTGCCCAGGAGGTCAAAGGTCCCAGGCTGTGATGTAGACTCGGTGGCTGTCATCATTGCCAGCAGGCAGGAGCCTGGGGCGCTCGCTGGAGGAGGGGAAGAGACGGGTTCCAGCTGTGCGTGTGTACGTGTGCGTGTGTGCGTGCAAAGCTTTCCTGCACTCCTGATTTCCTGGATAGCTTTCCAAATCAGGTGCTATGTCTACATTCTTGTTTTAGGAACCTTTCGAAGAAATACCAACCAAAGAAGAGCTCCAAGGAGGAGGAAGAGTACAAGTACGTGGGGCAGTGGGGGTCGGTGGGACCCCCGAGGGGCAGAGGGGTCGGATCTAGAGAAACAGGCCGCCATCGAGCCACTGGTCCCCCTGATTATTCCCCTTGAGTTGGGGAAAGTTATGGAATCAAATCCAAGCGCTCGCTGGCGGTGTGGGTGACACGGTCTCGCTTTCGCGTCTGTGGTACCAGGCGTCTGTGGTGCCGCTCATTTGGCCGAAAATTGTGTCCATTTCGGTCTTTCAGTCTGCACTTGAGGCATGTGGACGCAGACAGCCTGGAAGTGTCATGTCTGACAGACCGATGGACTGATTTGCTTTGGTCTTTGAGACAGGGTCCCGCCATTTGGTTGAGGCTGGCCTGGAACTCACGGTGTAGCCCAGTCTTGTATCAAGCTCATGGCGATCCTCCTGCCTCAGCCTTCCGAGGGCCGGAAGGGCTGGGAGGACAGGTGTGCACCGCTGTGCCTGCTGTATGTCCCTGGTCTGTGTCTCTGACTCAGTGGCCACAGCATCAGCACATGTCACGGGCAGGTGTCTGCATGGCTCTGCACGGAGCATTACCGAGGGTAACTGGGAGGAGGAGCGGGCGGGCTGAGTCCTGAGCGTGTTGCCGCTCTGCTGGGAGCTGGGAGCTGGCCTGGCCGGCCCCGGGGGAGGTGGGGCAATTAGCTGGGCTGTAATTACCAGTTCCTGCCTACACCTCAGTGCGATGCGAGGGAGCCGTGCTGTGTCCCCAGGTACACGTCGTGCCGAGCCTTCCTGTCCACCCTGCACGAGACCGGTGACTACGCCGGTCAGCACGAGGTCATCTCGGAGAACATGACGGCGCAGATCCTGGTAGACCTGGCCCGCTACATCCAGGAGCTGAAGCAGGAGCGGAAAGCGGTAACGCGCTGGGTTTCTGTCTCTCTGGCACCAGCCGGCAATGGGCTGGGCCTGGCCGGCAGCCGACGCCTCCCAGAGCTGTAAATGTGACCGGCCCCTGTTCTGAAAAAAGTCTGTTTCTCATCCGGCATGGTGGCCCGTGTTGGTTATCCCAGTGCTTGGGAAGCTGAGGCAGAAGGATCACTGCAAATTTGAGGGCAGCTCAGGCTACTAGTGGGTTTGAGGCCAGCCTGAACTACATAGCCAGACCCTGTCTCTAAAAACAAAACAGCTTCTAGGTCTCAACATGCAATTTTGAGGGTCTTTGAGACCCTGTGAAACTCCACTCAGAAGTATTCCCAGCATGCTGCTAGGAGGCTGAGGTAGGAAGATCACAAGTTCTTGCCCAGGCTGGGCAGTTCAGTGATTTAGCAGTGATAAATGAGAAACTGAGTCCTGTAAACTGGAGCCCAGTGCTGGCTTCTGGTTGCTGACCTTCCCTTGTCCTCATGGAGGCCTAGCCTCTTCCTGTCCCCTGGCCAGTGCTCCTCGAATCTCTCCCTGCCCTGTCCCCACCCGGGAGCTCAGCATTTGGCCAAGTCACTAACAGAACTGTGCTTTCCCAGTAGGAAATCCCAGCTCTGTCCTGGAATGAGCCCTGGACAGAAGCCAGCAGCACCTCCCCATTCCTCCCTAATCACTTCTTTGTGGCCCCAGGCCCTTTGCACGGCTTCTCTTATGGTGCTTTCTGCTTCTCTATGGGGGATGTTTCTGACCTCTTTGTCAGGAATGTCACCTCCTTAACAAGGTCTTTCCTGCCAAAAGCCCCTCTGTCTACCTCACCTTTGCTACCCATTCACTCATGCATACACATACATGCGGCTACTGTTTTCCTGTAGTGCTTATCTGTAACTAGCTTTTTCCTCCCCTGGGGAAAGATTGCTAGGGCTGGAACCCAGGGCCCTGTGGCACTCACTGCAGGCCCTCCTGCTGTGACAGCTCCCAGCACCCAGCGTGTGTTTGTTTTGAGACAGGTTCTAATTTTGTAGCTCAGATTGGCCTCAAACTGCAAGATCCTCCTGCCTCAGCCTCTCAAATGCTGGAACAACAGGTGTGCACCACCACGCCAGTTTACCCGCTAGCAATTTTTTTTTTAATGTATTGAAAATAGAAATTCCAAGTCTTTGCTCCTAGGACTACCCACGGGTCCCCCTGGATACCCTGGACAGACTCAAATGTCCACCTCCGCCAGTAAATGCCACAGCTGACCCCCATTACTGAGCCTTCCCATCCGGAAGCGTTGGGGTGCATGGTTAGGACACTTGTTGTCCCAGCGAGCCTAGATCCCGTTTCTGTGCTGTAAGCCGAGCAGCCATTCTGCAGCCACCTGCCTTAAAAGCTCCCCGCGGCCCGGGGCCTCCCCGCGGCTCACCTGCTGCTTGTCCCCCACCCCGAGCTCCCCGATGCAGTGTTCAGTGAGGACCCCGGGGGGGCAGAGTCGGGGCCTGGGTGCGGGCGGGCGCGGCCCCACAGCCTGGGCTCAGCTCTCTGGGGGCTGCGCAGGACCCAGCTTCCCCGGATTCTTCTGCCGCGCACTGTGACCGAGCTGTTCACCTCATTTGTACCCTGCTAACTGCAGGCCTTTCTTTATAGCTGTACCTTTCACGTTCTGTTCCTTTTTTGAAATAAAAAATGATAATGATTTATGGAGGAAATGAGCAGCAGTCCCAGGCTCCCTTCCGTGATGCCTGTGATTGACAGCCGGCTCCCTTCATTCTAAGGGCTGCAAAGCGGGGCTGTGAGCCAGAGGCTTTGCTGGGAGGGAGGATCCCAAGCCCACGCCGGAAGCTTCTCTAATTAAATTAGAGAGTCCCATCCTCTCGAAGGGAGCCCAGAGCTGCTCAGGGAGGCCCAGGCCTCTCATTCCAGATACCTGGGAGGCTGAGGCAGGAGGATCATAAGTCCAAGGCCCGACCTTTCTCTAACAATCAAAGGAAACAAACACCTTGAAGGATCACATAAAGTGGCAGTTAAAGCACTGTCGTTTTGTTTTTATTTTATTTTTTCCCCCGACACAGGGTGTTGAACCCAGGGCTTTTTGCCTTGAGCTGCTTCCCCACTGCATTTTAAAATGTTTTAAAATTTTGAGATAAGGTGTCAGTAAGTTGCCCTGGCTGGGCTTGAACTTGCAGTCCTCCTGCATCAGCCTCCCAGGGTGAGCACTGTACTGCCTAAGTGACCCAGCACCGTTTCCCGCCCCCTGTGTAGAGTGGAGAAGCACCTGTCGTTGGTCCCCCTGTGCCCCTTGGGGTGGGGACTGTGTCTCAGCTGCTGTGCAGAGGCTGCAGGAAGGTGGGTGGCCTGGCCTGGCCTGTCTTGTAGCGGTGCAGGTGTGTGTGTGTGTGACAACCAGGCAGCCTGTCCCTGGGCGGAGCACATTTTTGCCTGCGTGGAGTTTCTGTCCTGAGCTGTGACTCAGGTCACCCTGACTTGCTCAGGTGACAGAGCCGGCCACAGGGCTGCCTGGTTTCCAGATTCCTGGATAGGCTGCCTTAGGCTGGAGGTGTGGAATCAGTGAACTGTTACCCCTGTAAAGTTACAAGGCGCCCCCTGTAAAGCTCCTGTCCGCAGTCAAATCCCAGCCGGGGCAAGGGCTCAGGCGGATCCCGCTGAGCTGTGGTGGTGGCAGGAACCCGCTGTGTAGTCCAGACTGGTTTCAAACTCCTGGCATCCTCCTGCCTCAGCCTCCTGAGTGCTGGGATCCCAGGCCAGTGCCACCAGGCCCAGCTGTTAGGAAGCTCATGAGCGTGTTGGAGAAGGTGTTTTCATTCCGAATGCATGTGGGATAGTCAGCCTCCGTGAAGGCAGTGGCTGCTGGGCCAGCAAGAGTATTTCGGGGCTCAGGTTGGGGACTCTGTGTGAGGAGCCTGGGAGGGTCCCGGGAGCCCCTGAGCTGTGCCTCCCGCTTCTGTGGGCGGCGGGGGTCGCCACAGGCTGTGTGGATGTCACTGCCTCCGCCACGCCCGGGATCTGCACGTTCTCCACCGTGCTTCTGCAGCCTGTGTGTCCCTTTGTCTTCCTCTGAGGAATCCGGGGGTTTAAGATTCCAGATGGCTGCTGCTCTGGCTAGAGTTTTCATTCTTCATTTTCCCCCAGTCCCCCCTCTCCCACCCTTGCTGTTCCCGCGTATCTTACTTTATCGTGTGATTCTTTTTTGTTGGTTTGTTTTTGAGATGGGGTCTTGCTGGATGCTTAAGGCTGCCTCAGACTTGAAGCAATCTTCCTGCCTCAGCCTCCCAGGTGCTGGGATTTCAGCTGTGTGCCACCACGCCCCGGCTCCGAGCTCTGTCTTCCTTTGTCAACCTTTCCAGTTTCAGATCTACAGCCACGGCCAGGCGAGCGCCAGCCCACCCGCCTGCGAGTGTGAAGTGTGTGCGTCCCTCCAGCCCTGTCCTTCTTTAGCGCTGTGTGGACAGTAAAACCTTCTTAAAAGCTGTCCCCAGACGGAGCCGGGTGGCGCACGCCTGTCACGCCAGCAGGTGGGAAGCTGAGGTAGGAAAATTGCAAGTTTGAGTCCAGCCTGGGCAGTGTAGCCAGATTCTGTCTGAAAATCAAAAGGACGCAGCTCAGTGTGAAGGCCCTGGGTTCAATGCCCAGTGCAGAGCAAACCCAGGAGCTGACACTGCCGTTTGTCACATGGTTAGTTTGGGGAATTTCTTGATTTTTTTTTTTTCTTAATTTGAGCTGTTTGCTTAAAAATGTTTTTTAGGGCTGGGGATTTAGCTCAGCCGAGTAACCGCCTGGGGGCAAGCACGAGGTTGTGAGTTCGATCTCCGGTACCAAAAAAAAAAGTTTTTTAAAGGATGCTTTTGTCTGTAGAGAATAAAGTACAAACAATTACGGAGATGAAAGAAGCCATTTAAAGTGGTCATGGTGACGCACACCTGTAATCCCGGCACTGGGAGGCTGAGGCAGGAGGAGAGCTGAGTTGGTGGCCAGCCTGAACTGCATAGCAGGACCCTGTGCAAAAAGGGAGGGGAGGGGAGGGGAGGGGAGGGCAGGGCAGGAGGAGGAGAGGAGCCTCTAGCTGTCAGCCCTGGATCCCATCAGCCTGTTCAGACCCCTCCTGGGTTTTACAGGAAGCCGCAAACCTCTCAGGGGAGGGGCAGCCTCCTGCCCAGCCGGGAGTCACCTGTCTCTTCTGACAGGAGACAGGAGACAGGAGCTGCAGTGCTGATGACTTTGCCATCCCCTACAGAGGCCCTGATTGTCCCCAGCTGGCCGTCCTGGCTCCCCCGAAGAGTGAGGCCCTATCCCAGGGGCTGTGGGCCTGGAGCCCCCCCGTGAGTCAGCGTGGTCACTTGTTTGACTTTGTCATGGCCACTTCTGCCAGAGGGGCCCAGGTGACAGGCCCCTGCTGAGGTCAGAGGGCTGTCACCGTCCCTCCTTTCCTGTGGGATCACCTGGTCCCATGAAGGCTCTGTGTGCCCAGTAAACTCTAGAGGCCACAGCCAGCCATGGGGATGCCGGGGGGCGGACCCCAGAGCCACCCTGAAGGCGGTGAAAGCCGTGCCTCCAGGTCACAGTGGGGGACCCTGCTCCTGCAGGCTCCTCTGCAGCAGGGAACCCACCAGTGACATTAGATATAAATAAATGTATATGCCAGCTGGGGTGTGCGCCTGTCAACCCAGTGCTCAGGAGGCTGAGGCAGGAGGATCGCCAGGAGTTTGAGGCCAGCCTGGCCTGCATCTCGAGTTCAGGGCCTGAACTGCATATCAAGACCTTTTCTCAACCCAAAACACCCAAAACCACAACATAAAGGGTTGCTGTGGACAGCCTTGTTCCCCTGCTCCTGCCTGGCACTCTGGTGCTGTTGGCCAGCCACCAAGGCTGAGCATCGCTGGCTCTGCCCTCCCCTCCCCCTCCCCCTCCCCTCCCCTCTTCCCACCCCCCCTCT
>PVLA01015336.1:0-25777 GCA_004027455.1 Hydrochoerus hydrochaeris
TCCTCCTCCTCCTCCTCCTCCTCCTCCTCCTCCTCCTCCTCCTCCTCCTCCTCCTCCTCCTCCTCCTCCTCCTCCTCCTCCTCCTCCATCTCCTCCTCCTCTTCCTCCTCCTTCCTTCTCCTTGGCTTCTTTCTTCATCTTCTGTTTGCTGTTGAGGATTGAACCTCTCTATGTTTCTGTAGCCCTGAGTTCCACCCTGACCCTTTATTTATTTTGTGGCCTAGTCTCATTCATTTGCTCACACAGGACAGGTACTCTGGGCCCTCCTGCCTCAGTCTTCGGAGTCCTGGGATGGCAAATGTGCACCCCCACCTGGGCAGTACCCCTCTTTAGGGCCGTGAACCGTGGGCCTCCCGCTGCAACCCTCCCCTCCGTGGTGCAGAGCGGCACCACCATGGCCACGGCTGCCCAGGCAACATCAGCAGGCCGGGAAGCAAAGCTGTGCACTTTGGGGTGCAGAGGGCACAGAGTCGGGGGAGCCCCAGGCAGCCGCCTTGCTGAGGGGGCCAATGTCGTGCTGGGATGACACAGATCCCCTCATGGTCCCGAAAGCACTGTGTTCCTTGTTTCTCAATCACCTTTTGCTTGTGCTCTGATTTTGCTTTTTCTTCTTTTTGGGGCAGGGTCTCGCCGTGCAGTCCAGGCTGCCTCAGGCTCACTCTGAACCCCAGGCTGGCCTCCGACTCCCGGCGAACCTCCTGCCTCAGCCTCCCGAGGGCCGCGGTGACAGGCGTGCGCCGTCATGCCCAGCTAACTACCCTGCATTTAAAGGAAAACCTGCAATTGTGAAAGAGTTCAGTGCCTGTGCGTGGCCCTCCTGGCTGCACCCTGGGGGTGGGTCAAAGAGCGTGTCCCCGGCCGGTGGGGGGACCCAGGTGATCCCCGTCTGTCCTCCCCTCCTCCGCCGGGCCGGCTGCCGAGGATCATTTCATATGCAGCAGCTCTGGAGCTGTTGCCTACCCACTGCGGCGCTGGCAGGGAAGGAAATGGCGCGTCCGTAAATATAATAGGTGTCAGGGTAAATGTGTGTCAGTGCCATCTGCATAGGCTGCCAGCCCGCGCGGGTGTTAATCACCTCCGGCTCCGTGGCGGGTGACACTGCCGGTCAAGTGCCGCCACCAGGAGCCCCACTTAGACAGCTCTCCAGAGTCCGCAGGGACAGGGCCCAGGGCGAGCAGGGCCGCGGCCGCCCGCATTGAAATTCCCCGCATGCCTCTGCTCCCGCTCCGGCTCCCCGCTCTCCGCTGCAGGGCGGGAGTGGCCCCTCACCGCCGCCTCCGTCCCCAGCCAGCAGCGCCAGGGACCCAGCGCTGCAGGAGAAACCGCCGACGTGCACTGGGCCGGCCGGCCGGCGCGGGGATCGCGGGACCAGAGAGCGACGACGTGGGCCGTGGTGGGGACCTGCGATTGCTTCCGGATGCCAATGTGGAACAGGGACCCGTCGCTGCTGCCACCCGCCTGCCTCTGAGGACGCCATAGGTGCCAGGCACAGTGGCCGCCCCAGAACGCGGCACCCTAACGGGCGCGGGGAGCAGAGAGGGGATCCTTGAACCTGAGTCCCCCTCAAGCACCTGTGCCAAGCGCACCCCACGTCCCCGAGGCTTCCCCAAGCTCCCAACAGCACGATGGACTTTCGGGGGAGCCCAGATCTACACTGTGCGACACCCCCCAGTGCAACCTCCGACGTGGACTGCACTCCAGGGTCCTGCAGAATCAGCCCCCAGGCACTGGCTGAGCCCAGCTAGCCTTCAGGGGACCCAAAGGTTCCCCTGGCATCTCTCCTGGGATCCCCAGATTTGAGGAGCCCCAGAAAGCGCAATGCTAACACGGTGCTCATATCCCGACCCAAGCATCCCAGGAAACCTACAGAAGAACACAGTAGAGGGACAGACAGACAAACAGACACAGGGGAGACAGTGACCCCACCCCTCTCTCCATCCCACAGCGGCCTCCTCCACCCCCAGTGTCTCCCTCCAGGCCCCCAGCCAAGTGAGAGCCAGCATGCACGCGGATCCCCAAAACACGGAACAACTGACTTCAAAGGACTAGCGCCCCGAGAGGAAGAGCCCCCCACGTTACAGGAGTTTGGGGTGCAGCTGCGGGGTGACCGGAAAATGCCAAAGCACCGGAACCTGGCAAAGTGTAAAGTGGGACTCACCCCATCCCAGCCTTGACCTGGTGGGGGACTCCAGGTGGCTCAGGGGCCCCGGGCCCTCCCCATGGGGGACGTGGCTTCCCTGGACCACAGCCGGGCCCATGACATCAGTGAGAAATGATGGAGATTTCAGAGCTAAGTGACAGAGAGAGTGGGCCTGGGGGTGACATTAGGGACCACATCCACTCCTTAGTCTCTTCCTCTCTCTCACTCTCTCTCTCTGCTTCCCGGCCACCGTGATGTGAGCATCTTTCCTCCCCCACACCCGTCCTCCATGACACTCCTGCCTTGGAGCAGCCGACCATGGACTGCACTCTCTGCAGCCGTGAGCCACATTGAACTCCCCTCTTTAAGCCTGTGTTCTTGTCCCCGGCTCCTCCCTTCTCTCTCTGCTTCCCGGCCACTGTGATGTGAGCATCTTTCCTCCCCCACACCCATCCACCATGATGCTCCTGCCTTGGAGCAGCCGACCATGGACTGCACCCTCCACCACCGTGAGCCTGGGAAAACTCTCCTGCTGTCAGTGGCTTTTCTGGCATTCTGACACAGGAATGGAAAGCTCACTAGCAAACCTTGTTAGAAAGTCCACATCATCTTGACACCATCAGAGCTCCAAGCAGTTCCAGATTGCATGCTTGGGTGCATTTGGACAGGGAAAGGACCTGTCCAGCATCCTTCCACTGTGGACGCAGGCCAGCGACTCCTTGGCGAGCTCCCCAGCTTTGGGTCTCGGGTCGGTGCCGAAGCCCTGATTCCTCTCATTCAGCAGCTTGCAGCGGCTCGATCCAATCAGCTCCTGGATTCTCTGAGTCCCTGGAGTGTGGACATCCAGGGCGGACTCTCCCGCCCTGATCCCGAAAGCGATGATAAATCCCCTGAAATAAATCAATTCCACATAAATATTCCTATCAATTCCTTTCCTGTGCAGAATCTTGCCCCATATAATAGTAAGCACAGCACGAAATACAAAATCAGGCCCAGAAAGATCTCTGTGCTCCCGTCTGCCGCACCGAGCCCCTGAGCCCATTTCTGCGGGCTGATTTATTGGTGCACTTTCCCCGGTGCACACAGCTCGGCGTGAGGTGCTGAGCAGGTGAGGCTGAGACCGGCAGCCTCACTCCAGGCTTGGCTTTTGATCCCTTCTCTGCATCTCCTGCTCCTCCTCCTCCTCCTGCTGGGCTCTACTGCCAAATGAAGCCCTGGGAGCTGAGTCAAGAAGTACCATGAAGGGGTCCTGGAAGAACATTCTAGCAAACCTCCTTTTCCAGCTCCTGCATTGGGACCCTGGCCTCAGTTCCTGCAGAGAAGGCTCTGCATTCAAGCCCCATGGCCCCGCTGCCGTGGGACTCAGGTTCCCATCAGTAGAAATCAATCAAGGGCCACGCAGAGGAGGCTGCCTGGGGCTCCTGGCTCAGGAGGACCCAGTCCATGGCTGCCCAGCTGTGCCAGGACTGTGAGGAGGCAGAGCCGGGGTTCAGGCCCCCGGGGAAGCGGACCTGCTCTCACCATGGAGGCCCGGAAGTGAGGGAGGGGGCAGGAAGCGGATCCTAATATCCCCCACCCCAAGGCTACGCCCCCGATGACCTCACTTCCACTCACGAAGCCCCGCCTCTTAAAGCCCTCACACCCCCCAAAAGCACCGCGGACTGAGATCAGTGTTCTGTGGCTCCCACGTGTCCCCTCTAAAGCTGGGGTGCTGCCCGCGGGCAGAGGTTGAGTGCTGGGTGCCCTGAAACTGGTGGGGCCATGGGAGGTCCACCCTCATGAGTGACACCGGGGTCCTTACAGAAGACGCTTCCTGGGGCCATATGCACACAGCCACAAGGTCCCCTTTTGGATGCAGCCAGCTGCCCTTCCCAGGGAGGCGTCCAGCCGCTGCCCCGAGCTCCAGCGTGAGCTTCTTGGCTTCCAGATGTGACAGGAGCCAGCGGTGACCCAGCTCTTGCTCACGACTGTGGCCCCAGCATGAAAACTGCTCGCCCTTCAAACCCAGCTACGGCAGCCCCCGTGCCATGGGCACCCGGGGTCGGGCTGTGCCCAGGCCTGCAGCTCACACCTGCAGAGGGCGGTGCGTGCGCTGGACACGGCCCCCGGGTGCACGGACCGGCTTGTCCCCCTGCTGTCCAGCGTCCAGCGTCCCGCTTGGATCCTAAATGCCCCCAGGGCTGGTGCATCAAAGATTTGCTCCCCAGCACAGAGCTCCTGGGACCTGGAGGGAGTTTGAGGGGTGGGACCTGCTTGTGGGCCACAGTGAGGTCGCTCAGTGTCCTGGGCGGAGACCCCAGGACTCTAGGCTTCTCCCCTTTACCTCTTTCCTTCCTGGCCACCATGAGGCAAGTGGCTTTGAGCCATCAAGCTGGAAACGCGTGGAGGTCCTCAGCCCTCCCGGGCCGTCCATCACGGTGGTTGGGCGCCCACCTTTGGTCTCCATGTCCGGGCCTCACCGTGACCCGAAGGGACAGAACCAAGAGTCCCTGGTGGACACCTCCAAGCCGGGAGCCGCCACAGCCCGTGTCTTTCTGCATGGCTGCCTCGCCCCCAGCCGGGCACGGACACGGGGAGCGGAATGGGCACCAGCTCCTCAGCAATCCGCGCCCGCCTGCCCGCCGGATGCCACCCTGGGAACTTTCCTATCTCCTCTGCAATTGATTGTGGCGTTTTTTTTTTTTTTTTTTTTTTGCCATCCGAGTTATAGATTTTGGCTCCAATCTGCAAACGGCCCCACTGGCTGAGGCGTTTAATGAAAACCCAGTCCGCGTCCCCCACCCCGCGCCCCCCGCGCCAGCCCCTCTCTGGCAAAGTGCTAATAAGGAACAGATGGCCCGACACGGCCCGGACCCTCTTCCTGATTATTGGAAAAGGCCACGTACAAAGGCACTTTGTACCCGCTTCATAAGGATGCAATTTCACTCGGCAATAACAGCGCCGTTAAATTTGCTTAGAGCCAGGATTACAAGCAAACAGGAATTGGTTTTTGTTGGCTTTTTTTAAAACTCCTTCCCCCTTATGCCCCTGGACTGAATGATCATGGAACAGGGCCAGGCCCGGGGCCGGGACATGGCGCCCCCTCTGCGCTGTGCTCCATGGATGAGCCCCAGAGAGCCTGGGCCCGGGGCGTGGGATGTCGCCCCCCAGACCCCACAGGCCCTGGAAGCCGCTGGGCTGGGAGGTACAGAGCTGGGGCTCGTCGGACCTGGCCCGGGGACCCCGCAGCCTATGTCGAGGTGCAGACCCACCCCGGCTGTGCACCCCAAGCCCAGTCGCCCACTTTCCGACCTGGCTCCCAGCTCTCACCTGTGCCCCAGCCCCGCTTTTCACCTCTTGGGTCTCCCCGGGTGGACAGGTGCGGGGTGCACGTGGTGGGGCACCCCAGTGCCTCTGTCTGAGTCCCATTTCCTGTGACCGGAAAAGCACCTGGAATCCAAGGATTGGAGGACCCAGGGCACACAGCCTGCGTCCCACAGGGCCGCACTCAGGGGCGGGACCTGCGCCCCAAGGATGGAGGAAGGACAGATGGGCGCCACGGTGCCAACAGGGACAGAGCCCCCCTGCCTCCTGCGGCTTCCAGCCCTCAGGCGACCCAGAGGGGCACAGCCCAGCAATGCCACCAACCTGTCACCCAGCAACCAGGAGCCACAGGTCACGGGACACAGCATCAGCCCCTCAGCTCAGCTCACAGTCCAGAGCCATCCAGCAGACTCCACGTGCTTCCAACCGCCCCCCCAAGGAGTCCAGAACATTCTCCGAGCCCCTAGGTCCATCCACACTGGGACCAGGGTTGGAGCCCATTCCCTTTTCATGGATGCATAATATTCTGCAGCCCAGATGGGCTACACTGCATCCCCTCAGCCAACGAGGCACATTTTCCTTTGTTTGCACCACTTCCCTCTTGTGAATGGCACTGCTGTGACTCTGTGGAGAAATTTTTGTTTCAAAGTAGTGAGCATGGTCCAAAAGGATGAGGAGCAGACAAGTCAAGAGCTTTGGGAACGACAGACAAAACTCATGTGTGGCTTCACTGACAAAGCACTATGTCCTCACGGTCCACCTGTACTACACCAGACAGCCAGGCTTTGTTCATTTTTCTTAGTTGTGTAACAGACCACCTAGCGACTGAACTCCATTTTCTCCACCCATCTAGGATGCCCGCTGTTTCTGCCTTTTGCCTGTCCACGGTGACACTCCTGCCTTGGAGCAGCCGACCATGGACTGCACCCTCTGCACCCGTGAGCCACGTTGAACTCCCCCTCTTTAAGCCTGTGTTCTTCTCCCCAGCTCCTCCCTTCTCTCTCTGCTTCCCGACCACCGTGATGTGAGCGTCTTTCCTCCCCCACACCCGTCCACCATGATGCTCCTGCCTTGGAGCAGCCAGCCATGGACTGCACCCTCTGTACCCACAACTGTAAAAACCCTGGTGCCCACAATACAGAGCAGGAGAGCTTGACCGTGGCACCATCATCTCTACGATGGCTCTGTCCGCCCCCATCTCCCCGCGCCATGTGCCAGGCTCTGCCTGGTCAGTGCCACAGTGCTTTGTTGCCTCTCTTTCCCGTCTACCTGGCATAAAAAGAGCATCTCAGGTGACTTTTTTATCGTTCAGAAAATGTATGTAAAATGATGCCCACTGTCCTGCCTGAGATGGTCGCCATCCACGCATGGCCCTGGGCAGGATCTCACAGCGACGCCTTCATGCATGGGCTGTCACGGGGCCCGGCGGGAGGAGATGAGGCCGGGGCTGCTGACAGCTTTGAGCATGAATGGAACTGGGATCATCAGGCTACAAAGCTGGAATGGAGAATTCAGAATAACGGAGTAAAATTGCACAGAATAAAGCAGTGGGTTCCAGCTTTATGCAACCCCACTCCTGGGGCGCCTCAAGCACCCCTACCCACGGCCTCCACCTGGTGTCCCCAGGAATGAGTGGCCCCCACACCCACGCCTCTGAATGTTCCTAGATGCCACCCCACCTGTGCAGTTGAGTCTGCAGCAAACTCCTATTTATCCTGCAAAACCTCACTTATCCAGAAAGTTTGTCAACACTCGCTTGGCACAACGGGCCTCCAAAGGAGGAGTCACGTTCATGCCCAGAGCTCTGTAAATTGCCACCCTTGCCCAGCCACACCTCGCACGTCCCCCCCCCCCGCTGCCACAGAGCCAACCACAGAGCCCGCAGTGTGTACTCCACTCTCTGGAGCCAGCCCTGCTTGAGGCCCCCAAATGTCGGGCTTTGGAGCAGAGATTTCTGCGTAAGCCACACCTGGGCCCGAGAGCAGCGCCCGAACATCCATGCGTCCTCGCCCGGGCTGAGACAGGGGTGAGGCAATGAAGGCCAGGACCGGCACCGTCCCCCCTCCCCATGTCTCTTCTCACAGAGACCCTCCTGCCTCAACCTCCCGAGTGTTGGATGACAGGCGTGAGCCAACACGCCCGGCTCCAGCTCCCACTTTGAGGTCAGACTTGTTTCCTTTTAGTTTTAAGAGGACGTGGGAGCAGAAATTCCCTGATGAAACAGTGGCATCGCCATGCAAGGCGAGGGGGCGCACGCCTGTCACCCCAGCGCTGGGGAGGCTGAGGCGGGAGGATCGCCGCGAGTTCAAGGCCAGCCTGGGCTGCACAGTAAACTCAAAGCCAGCTTGGACCACAGAGAAAAGGCCCTGTCACAAAAAAGACCAAAAAATGGGGTGAGAACAGCCAAACTCCATTTACAGCTCTGCTCTGAAGCACGAGTAGAAAGAGTTTGGGGGACCCCGAGGCATCATTTTCGTCAATGTTTTTGCACCCCAACCCCGATCCCCTCTGCCTTCCTTGCTTTGCCCCTTTCTCTGCATCTTGGTCTCCGCCTGAGGAGAATCCACATCCGGCACCCGGGCCGAGCCGGCAGGGTTTGCCCACCCGGAGTGGAGCCTGCCTCAGCCTCCTGGCCGCCTCTCTAAAGCGGGGCTCCCGCAGACCCTGTGAGCTCCCAGCATGCTCCAGTCTGGGGGGCTCAGGTGCCGGGGCACTGAGAGGCAGGGGTGTGGGTGGCTGTGGGGCCAGGACTAGGGTGCAGCGGCAGCCGGACGGAGCGGATGAAAGCCCCCCCACCCCGCCTGCCCCGCCGGCCGGTGATTTACACGCCCCGTAATAAAACCCCAGCCCGCGGCCGGCAGATCCGGCGGCCTCTCTGGCACCTCATCGAGCTGGTGCTGGTGACAGCCGGGATTTGGGGGCCCGTCGGAAGCACTAAGAGCAGGGCAGGCCAGGCTGCGGGCCTGCAGCCCATTAGCTTCGCCTGCGTCTGCCCAGGGCCCGGCCTGCCGGCGGGGGCGGCTCCAGACCCGGGCTCTGCCCAGGCAAAACTGCAACAGGGGAGGAGCAGGGGCCCACGCGTCTGTCTCCCCGTGGACACACAGTCACCCAGGGCTGCAAACCCGCCCAGCATCACCTCAGGGACGCAGGCAGGGGCCCCGGTGGGTCCTCACAGGAGGAGCTGCTGCTGCACCTGGCTGCACCTCAACACCTGCGGGACTCCTCGCCTGCCTCATGGGCATCAAGTGGCTGCAGCTGCACCTGCCGTGGAGAAACTGGGCCACCACATTAGGAGAGGTGAGAGTGAGAGCAAACTGGAGGTGGCAGTGGAAAGATCAGGGGCAATCCAGCTGGGGCGACTGTCCTTTGCTCAGGACCCGGGAAGGAGATGGGTCTCAGTCCACCCTCATGCTCCACACAAAGCCCCCAGCTGAGAGCTTCTCCAGGGCGGCGGCTGTGGGTAGCTGGTACCTGTCACAGGAAGTTGGGGGCACGGGAAGTGGGTGGCAGGTAGCGCGCCCCAGGACGCCCCTCCCCTCCCTGTCCTGCTGCGAGTGACCTCCCTTTCCTTACAGACCCAGCCCTGTGGCCTGAGCGCCCGCCCTGACGATCTGATGGTGCTCGCTGGTGGACACTGCGAATCCCAGTAGCTACTGCCCAATGTCCGGGGACCAGAATGACCAGGCAGAGACATCAGAAACCAAAGTATCCCTGTCCCCAGAAGCCACAGGAGGGGAACCTGGCAGCCTCCGATCTCGACGGCTCCGCTGTCTTATTTACCATCGTGGAGTCGATCGATGGCTGCTCCGATCCGGGCTCCTGCTTGGGAGGATTTTCGAGGGGTTAAGGAGGCCGCGCCCAGGGGCACCCGAGGGACCTCGTGCCTTTGACACCCGGGACGTTAAATAGACCCGGTGCTGCGAGCGAGCCGTAAACTGTTTACTCCCCGGCGAGATTGATGCGTTAATATCCCGGCTTTCCCGATGAAGGATGAAGAGCCGAGTTAATCAGGGCCATTAGCGGATAAATATCTGTAATTCGATCAGCGGAGTAATTTCTTTCCCAATAATCCGATTTGCAAATGCGAGCGATTAAGTCATTAGCTTATATCTCCACAGAGTTCCAGCCTCGGAGCTTCCGTTTAACAGGGACCCGGGCAAATCATACTCACCCAGCGGGGCACCCTGGAAACCACCAAGAAACTGGGGTGCGCTGACTCCATGCACTCTGCTCCCCACTTGGGCAGGGGTGGGTTCTGGGAACATGGACCCAGGGAGCAGAGGGCAGTTGTGGAAGCTCCACGCCTGCACCCCGGCACCCTGGGAGGCTGAGGCAGGAGCATCCCACCTTCACCCTGCGCAGTGCACCAAAGCCCTGGCCCAGAGCGAAAAGGAAACTTTAATATGATCACAGGGCTGGTCACCCAGCAGCCGCAGCAGGGATGGGGAGCCAAGAACAGAAGGGGTGTGGGGTGCACGGCTGCAACCCCGCCTGGGGCTCCCTCAGCGCCAGGGCTGGGGGATGGCACAGGGCGGCCCCGATGGACTAGGACAGGGAGAGACCAGTGCAGGGACCTCGGCCTCCAGGACAGGGCCAGTGGCTGGAAGCAGCAGACGCCTGAGGACCCGGCCGCCATGACGCTCCTGTCCTAGCCGCTGACCCTGGCTGCACCCTCTGCCGCCGTGAGCACAGTTCCCCCTGTGGTCCTCCGAGTGCACATCCTGGTTTCCTCTGCAAAGGGGACAGGAAGCGGGTGACCCAGGGCAACCCCCAGGGAACTCTCAGCCCCCCTGACCTAATGGGGTCCTGGGAGCCTCAGGGTCATGGCAGCACCGGCCAGCAGGAGGCTGAGTCAGGCCGTCCTCGGTCACCGCCTGCCATGCAGGCCACGTGCCTTAGGGCCCAAGGCTGGCAGATGCAGACACAGAGCCATGCGGTGCTGGGCACAGATGGGGCACATGGGGTCACAGCCGCTCCCCTCTGTCTCAGCTCGGGGACGCCAGCGACACCCCGGGACGCCCCCTTCCCGCAGCATCAGAGCAGAGGACGCGGGCGCTCGGCCCTCACCGCACCCCTGTCTCCGTCCTCTCTGGGGAGTCCCAGGGTCCTCCACGGGGGCCCCAGGGTGGAGGCTGGGGGTCAGCACCGGCCCCCACAGAGCCCCGGTGGCCAGAGTCAGCGTTCCCAGCGCCCCCTCTTGACAGCACCTGACGCCCTGGACAGTCCAGTGGCTCCCCGGGCACCGGGGTTGGCGGCATCCCTCGGTTGCCATGGTAACGCCCCTGGCCTCTGGCTCTGCTCTGCTCCCCTCCCACCCAGTTGCCGGGACCCCGCCCCGTCGCCCTCCACGGAGACCCAGCGGGCCCCTTTGATCTCACTGCGCAGGCCGGGGATCAAGGCCCCCCGTAATCCACGCCGACAGCCCCGGCAGGTCCTCAGGGAGCCCAAGACGCCCCGCTCCGCCAGTTTCTGCTGGGTCCGTGGCCTGCAGCTGACAGGCGCCATCGCTGGACGGTGGGGGAGGGTGGAGGAGGATGGGGGAGGGTGGGGGAGGGTGGGGGAGGGTGGGGGAGGGTGAGCCCTGCCTGCCCGATGGGATGGGGGCTCCCCGAACTGTGGGGCCAATGGGGGACCCTCACTCACCTGTGTCCTGGGTGTGGTCAGAAACACAGGACATCAGAAACCCCGGTTGTGGCTGGAGTTGTGTCCTGTGAATGTCCTTTGATCGACTCTCTGACCACCAGGACCTCTGGCTGTGGCTGTGTCATGACTGCGTCTCAGACACAGTGGGGGAGTGAAACTGAGGCCCAAGGTGGTCCTGACCGCAAAGGACCAGGTCATGCTCAGCAGAGGACAGGAGGACTCGGCAAGGGACCGGGAGTCCGTGTCTGCTTAACCCAGACAAATTGTCAAAGTCACATATCAGCGGCGAAGAGTCATTTAGCACATGCAGCCGGGATGGTTTCTGGGATCTGACCCAGGGCCGGGCTGCTCACCCCCACACCATCCTCACTGTCTGCCCGGAAACTCTGTCCCTCACCTTCCCCAGTGCACGCCCACCATCCCAGCCCTGGGGGAGGCTGAGGCAGGAGTCTCCTCTCAAGTTCAAGGCCAGCCTGGACTCCATGGGGAGAACCTGCGTCAAAAACTGAACCAAAAAGAATAAAAGTGGGAGTCTTAGAAGCAGAAAGATGCCAAGTCCAGCCCAGGGATGGGACAGGGGAAGCCAGGAGGTGGCGGGGGGGTGGGTGCAGGGTTCCTTCACTTGTCTCAGCGTGAGGGTCTCACAGTGCGCCCGCGTTTCCTACAACTGAGGGAAGCGGGTCCTTCCTCCTGGCCCCGTGGTGCTCCGCCGTCCTGAGCTCCTGTCCATGCGGCTGCATGGCGCTTGCTTCTGTGTCTGCCCTTCCGTTTTCACGGCCGCATAATACTCCGGCATGCAAGACTTCGGTGTCCCAGGGCAGGAGACAGGGCAGGAGGGAAGAGCTTTGGCAAAGGGGAAGGGGACTGAGAGGTGGAGCAGAGGGGTGGGGGGCATAAAGGGAATGGAGCCCCGTTCTGCCCACTGGTGGAATACTATGCAGCCGAGAAGAAGCCGGGGCTGCTTCACGGTGCAGGGACCGGCGACTTCCCGGTAGACAAACTGTTGGGTTCATTTCCGAGAATCCTGAGAAATAAAGGGAAGGGAGGAGGGAGGGAGGGAAGGAGGGTGGGAGGGAGGGAAAGAAACACCCAGGTTCCTCAACCGACCACCCGGCACCCTGCCGTGGCTCCAAACTGCAGGTGGCAGGGCCTTGGACACCGACATCAGACTCCGCCCGGGCCGGGGAGCCGCGTTCTGAGCCCCAGTCGCCCAGCTGTGCCCAGCGAGTTACTCAGACCTCGGGGGCCAGGCAGGCGAGGGGACAGACCCGGGCTCTGGGGTGAGGGCTTCTCTTCCGGCCCAAAACAAAACAGCTCCCCAAAACCCCAAATCATCCTTTTCTGCGGTGTCCGGGGGTCGCGCCCAGGACAAACTCAGGCCGTGGATCTGGACCCGTGGGGTCCCCACCCCCCCCTCCACCCCGTTTTGCAGCCCGGCCGCCCCGCGGAGACGCCGGGGACCCCAGGCAGCTGGGGGCTGCCGGGAAGACGCCTTGTACAAATATAGACAAATCGAGCCGGGCTTCCTGCAGACAGCAGATGAATTTTTCATGGCGCCGGCTTTGAGCCCTGGCTCCGCGGGGAAGGCGATGGCTGCTCCCCTTTGAACGCTGACAGCCATGCGGGGGACCCGGGGAGGGGGGCTCTGTTTGTTCTCCCGGCCTCCTCCGGGCCGCGGGCTCAAGCCGGGCTTCTGGAAGTCGATCAGCTACTCCGCCCTCACGGGGAAGCGCGCTTTTCCTCTCCGCGGTGCCGACTGTGGAACCGAGGGCTTCTCGCCCGGCTCCAAACCCAGCCCTTCCCGGCTTCTATGTTCACACAGGGCCTCTGGGGGTCAGAAAATTGTCCAGGCTGGGCTCGAACCCACGGCCACCCTCTTGCCTCAGCCTCCCCAGGGCCAGCATGACAGGCGTGCGCCAGGTCCTGTGGGGTCCTCCCACCCACCCACAGGAAGCTACGTCATCCGGAGACTCTCCACGAACCCCGTCTGCTTCAAATCGGGTCCCATCGCAGGCTCTGGGGTCAGGACCTGGCCGCTCCGGGGAGACCCTCCTGCCTCTGCCTCACACTGAGGCTCTGGGCGGCCCTGGCACAGTGCACAAGCTTCCCGCAGGGAAGCCCAGGGTGTCCTGGGCCCCGGCTTTGGGCCTTGGGCCCGGATGGCGCTGGGGGTGACGGCCCGGACCCCCCACACGTGTGTACACGCGCCCTCAGACTCACACTCGCCCACAGTGCGGGTGCCTGAGTGTGTGCGTCACTGAGGCCCAGGCAGGGTGAGGACACCCAGATGGCAAAGGTGACCGAGGCCAGGGGACAATTTCTGTCCAACAAACACCCGACGCCGGGTCCCCGCGCACCTCGGTCCCCGGAGCTGGCGCTGTGCGACTCCCGGCTCCTCCCCAAGGTCACAGTGACCGGGAAAGGTCACGGTTTTGAGTCCATTCGGGACATGGAGGCGGCCAGGACAGCGCAGCTAAAGCCCCTGAGGACAGAGGACCCCAGAGGGGACGCTGGGGTGAGTGTGTGCAGGGCGGGGGGACTGGAGGGTGCTGGCCGTGGGGCTCTGATTCGAGCGCTGCTTTTGGGGCGCGAAGGCGGTGCTTCTGCCATCACTGTCCTGCAGTTTTTAACAATGCAACCTTCAAACCGGGTGTGGTGGGGCACCCCTGTCACCCCAGCACTCAGGAGGCTGAGGCGGGAGGATCCCTGCAAATTCTAGGCCAGCCTGGTCTGTAGGGAGATACCCTGTGTCAGAAGGAGAAAACAAAACCACAGAACAACCCCCAGCATGCGCTGGGTTTTGTGGTCAGGCCGTCCGTGTGACTCTGGTTTCACCTCCTCGGGGGGTCCGAGGCCCCTCAAAGGCCGCCTGTCCGCCCACCCACCGGTGAGGTGTGCAAAGCTTCCGGCTTGGGGCCAGGCGCCTCAGGGGGACCCCGGGCCTCAAAGGAGCTGCCCAGGCCCCGCTGCTGCTGCTGCTGCTGCTGCTGTGGGCAGCGGGCAGATTTGAATGCGAAAGAGCCCTGGACAAAGGCCCTGCTGGGCTCCGAAGGACAGGAAAGCTTTTGTCTCCCTCACAAAGGCCCCTGAGGCCCAGGGCAGCCAGGGCTCCCCAACCTCCTCCAGCCCAGCCCAGCCCTGCCCAGTCCAGCCCTGCCTCCATCCACCTGTCCACCCGCACAGGCCAGCAGGGCGCGGCCCGGGGCTCCCTGTGGCAGAGGGCGGCGCCCACCCCAGCCCTGCCCTGGCCCTGCAACTGGACCCCCTTTACAGCCTGGGCCAGGAAAGGTCAGGAGAGAGGGCTGTATCCTAGACAGCCGTCCACCGTCTGTCTGCCTGCCTGTCTGTCTGTCTGTCTGTCTACCACTTACCAACCCATCCATCCACCCATCCATGCGATCAGTCAATGGATCTATCTATCTATCTATCCATCCTGTCTATCTATCATCTGTGTATCTATCCTATCTGTCTATCCTATGTGTCTGTCTGTCTGTCTGTCTGTCAGCAGATCCCGATTTTGGGACCACGCTTCTGTCTCCGTCCTCTGGAAAACCCATCACCATCCACAGCTTTATTCTCCACCCACCACTGAAAGAACAAACCAAGCCTGAGCCACTCCCCATGTGGAATATTACACAGCCCCGAACAAAGATCGGAGCGGTGTCCTTGCCACAGTGCAGGGGGAGCTTGGGCCCATGGTGCTCAGCGACAGGCACCGGACACAGAGGGACTTGGCCAGCATGCCCACTCCACTGTGAGAGGCAGAGAATCTGGGGATGCACAGGCGTAGAAAGGGGACCAGCGGGTCTCAGGGATGGGCAGGGGTGCGGTGCTGACCGAGCACCAAGCAGCGGAGCCCTCTCTGCCACCCGCAGCTGCAGAGCTCGGGGCCACTGTGCCCAAATGCAAGACTCAGACCCTTGCTCTGAGTTGGTCCCCAGCCCTCCTCTTCCTCTTTCACTAGCAGAGAGGTCTCCCCACCTCAGCCTCCCAAGGGCTGGGATCCCAGGCGTGTGTCAGCACCCTGCCAGCTTCAGGCTGAGTTCCTGCCTCACTCCAGATGGAACGTGACAGAGATGGGGGTCCGGAGGGGCCAGAGGAGGGAGGGAGAGTTGTCACCGAAGCCACCTCTGTGCCCACAGCGCAAACCCCAGCATTGGCCGGGACAAAAGGCCCCGCCCTTCAGTTATGCTAATAATCTGAAGTGGCCTATGCAAAATATATGCAAATGGTGCCAGGGGAGACCCAGAGCCTCTCTGGGGCTGACAACACTTAGTCAGTTGAGAACTTCGGCTGGGTTTCCTAAATGGAAAGTTTGACCCCAGTAAATACCACCCCCTGCAACCACCCTTCCCTCCCGTACCCTAGGGTGCACAGTTCTTTCCAGCGGCTTCCCGTCAAAGTCATCTCACCTGCCGTGCCCAGCTCCAATACCTGAGCACCACGTCCTCAAGGCCCATCTGCGTTACGGCGGGCAGTGGGCCCTGTTCCCTTTTCAGGACTGCGTAATATTCCGGCAGGTGGCCGCACCGCGTTTTGTACACATCCGCTCCATTAGGGGGCGCTGCCTACTCTCCCGCCCCCTTGGTGCTGGGAAAACATCACTCATGGGTGTCGCCACGGGGAAGGCAGCTCCATGCTCCTAGAGGATTTTGTTCTATCTCTTCAGGAAATAAGCTAATAAATTCCAGGCAAGAGATTAAAAAGTCAGCAACATGAATTTTAATTCTTTCTTTCTTTCTTTCTTTCTTTCTTTCTTTCTTTCTTTCTTTCTTTCCATACTGGCAATCGAACTCAGGATCTCGCACTTGCCAGGCAGGCTCTGTGCCCCTGAGTTTTAGCCCCAGGCCTGTAAAATAAATTTTTATAAATCCACGCGTGTTTGCTTCCCGGGATGAGTGGGATCCTGTTGGATGATCCATTTGCTAAGAGCCAGCGTCCATCTGTGGTCATCGATAATAATATTCGTGTTGAGAAAACGTGAATAATCAACACCAGGTTTCTTTTGCAGCAGGGACCCAGGTGGGATCTATTTTCTGGTTTGTAGGGTGAGTGTGGAAATCCAGGCGTCAGATGCCCCAGGCTAGCCAGAACACGTGTGTGTCACAGTCAGCATCGGCCGTGTAACAAAAATCCCCTGAGGTCAGTTCAAGGCCTGGAACCTTTACTGCCCACATCCGTGGGATACCTGGGCCAGGCAGGAGGCCTGGGGCGACCCGGGGAAGAGCGGTCCTGTAATTACTACAGGATGGCCAGGGGGCGGCCAGGGTGTTGGCTTCCAGGCTCCTGCTGCAGCCCTGGACTCCAGCCTGCTGCTCACACAGCCCCCGGAGGTCCCCGGATCTTCCCGAGTGGCTCAGGCTGGCGCGGAACAAGTGATCCTCCTGCCTCAGCCTCCTCGGTCTCTCACCGGGATGGTCCTGCCTCAGCCTCCTGAGCAGCTCTGATTGTAGCCAGGTGCTGTAGGTACGATTGTGATTGGAAGGTGAAGAATAAAGTACAGGCGTGGGGCCCCCCCTTATCATCCCCAGCATGCTGGGACGCTGAGGCAGGAGGACTGCAAACAACAGAGAATAAGATTAAAATGAACAGCGAGACTGGAAAAGGACAGACAGGGTACAAAGTGACCCAGAACTCAGGTCTGCTGGGAGCCAGGGGACAGGGTACTGAGGTCGGGAACCGCACCGTCCTGTGCACGCCCCTTGGCGGGACCACCCGGGGATGGAGCAGGCAGAGCGGCCGGGGACTCAGCCAGCCACATGGGCCACGTTTGCACTTGTGGCGGAGCAAGGCAAGGCCGGGGTTGCTCTTTTTCAGGGCTGAATAACATTCTGCAGCAAATCAAAGAGCTACTTTGCTACTTCTCCCAGGGTGTGCCGGGAGATGGCCTGGGAGGAACGAGGTAAAAGTCCCCACCGAGTCCCATCGGGGACCCTCAGGTCTGTGTGCTTCAGTGACCAACTCCACGGGCCACAGCCACCGAGCCTCCGTCCCCAGCCCCTGGGAGGTGGACAGCGGTGCCCGGCGTGGACGCTAGGCCAGGTCCTGCTTCCAGGTGGGAATCTCTGTAGGGGAGCAGCGGCCGCGGTTGCCACCTGCCGAGCCCTGCATGTGGGGTTCCGGGGTCACGGGTGGCGCTCACCTCTGCGGCTCATTCCCACTACATTCTCCACCAGAGGGACCCAGGGAGACGGAGACGGAGAGCTCAGCACTCGGGGTCCAGCCTGCACGCGGGCAGCATGGGGCCCCCACCTGCTGGAGCTGCCTGTCCACCAGGGTCCATATGTGATCCCACAGCCCGGGTGGGCGCTGACACCCAGCAGCCCTCGGGGCCCCGTCCTGGAGGCCGAGGTCCCTGTGCTGG
Source organism: Hydrochoerus hydrochaeris (assembly GCA_004027455.1). Taxonomy (NCBI): domain Eukaryota; kingdom Metazoa; phylum Chordata; class Mammalia; order Rodentia; family Hydrochaeridae; genus Hydrochoerus; species Hydrochoerus hydrochaeris. The sequence continues at coordinate 17,451 of PVLA01015336.1, forward strand.
TCTCTCCCTGGCTCAGTCCATCGGGGCCGCCCTGTGCCATCCCACAGCCCGGGTGGGCGCTGACACCCAGCAGCCCTCGGGGTCCCGTCCTGGAGGCCGAGGTCCCTGCGCTGGTCTCTCCCTGTCTCAGTCCATAGTGGCCACCACACCAGGCGTGCAACCCGGGAACCCCCAGAGCCACGGGCCTCCCCGGGGGCCCTGCCCGCCCCAGCCCGAGGGGGCTTCAGGGAGACCTATTTCCCCCTACATTAGCGGGGTTCCATGGCTTCTCCTGGCCGGGCCCCATCTGGGAGCAGTTACCGCCTTACAAATGCAAATCACCCCGAGACCTGCAGAAACCGGCCAGAGCACAGCGGCCCCTCCCCCTCCCTCCGGCGGGACCCAGGGGCCTTTGAAATCCCGCACTGGACCCCGGGGACCCCGGACACCTGGCCTGCGGGGACCCCAGGCGCTGAGGTGCAGGAAGACACCTGTCGGCCATGCTGACCCCAGGCCGGGCTGGGGGCTTGGGGGTCACCAGGTGCTTCCTGCAGCCCAGGAGGGGACATGGCCCAGGGCCTGCATGGAAGGAGCAGATTCTGGGGTCCTGGGCACAGAGGCCGTGGGGCCATGGGCAGCGTCTGGTCTGCGGTGTGTCCACCACAAACAGGATGTGGGACGGGAAGGTGCGTCCACTCCAAGGGGACGGAGGGAGGATGCACCAGACACCATGCTGGTCCCCAGGCAGAGGCCGGGTCACCTAGAGTGGAGGCCAGGCGATCGCTACTGGACCCCACAGGGGGACCCCAGACGCGGCACCGGGCACAATGTGGACCCAGGAGCCCAGATGGGGGGTGAGGCCTGGACCCAAGATGGCGGCGGCTGCGCTGGACCTCGGGCAGCACCGGGTATGAGACAGTGGCGTCACCGCCTTTGATGTCCCAGTCTGGGCCTGCAGCGACCTGTCAGCTCCTCCTCCTCCTCCATCTCCTCCTCCTCCTCCATCTCTTCCTCCTCCATGTCCTCCTCCTCCTCCATCTCCTCCTCCATCTCCTGCTCCTCCTCCTCCATCTCCTCCTCCTCCATCTCCTCCTCCTCCTCCATCTCCTCCTCCTCCTCCTCCATCTCCTTCTCCTCCTGCTCCTCTCTGTCCCTCGCCCTTGGTGACGCAGGTCAGAGGTGGAGGTCAGCGCTGCTGGCCGGGGCTCATTAGGAGCCAGTGCAGGTCAGGGCCTCCCCACCCCTGGTGCCCAGCCGCGTCCAGTGCTGCCCGTGCTGCCCGTCATCTGGCCTCAGGCTCGGTCCCTGCCAGCGCCATCACGGCCGCGCTGACAGCCAGGCTTCAGCCCCACTTAGCGCCGGACCGTCAGCTGTCAGGTGCGGGCTGCGGCCGCTGAGGGGCTTAACGTGGCGCCTGGCGGGGACCCTGCATGGGAGGGGCCGGTGGGCAGAGGCCACGATGGTCCTGGGGGACGCAGAGTGCGGGCCCGGCTGCTCCTGATCCTGGGGACCAAGGGTTTCCCTGCAGGTGAAATGACAACGAAGCCATAGCAGATAATGAGCTGTGGGCCTGCCGGGTGGGGGCCCCGTGGCCCTGGCTCAGCCCAGACACCCAGACCCGGGCAGAGGGGGGGTGTGGGGAAGCAGAGGCGGGAGGGTCTCTCAGTCCAAACCCCACTGGGCTACGTGGAGAGACCCTGGCTCAAAACGACAAGAGCAGAGATAGAAGAGGAGCGAGGCTGTGGGGTGTCAGGCTCGTGGGGAGTCCCCCATACTCACGGGGCAGGGAGGGCACCACAGTCAGCAGGGAGCAGCCGACAGCCACACACACCCAAGTTGCCAGGGGAATCAGAGGCAGGAAAGCCAAGGGGAAAGATGGGAAGGGGGCTTCTTAGGGGACCCTCGGGGACACCCCAGACTAGGCAGCTCAGGTGGAGATGGAAGGTGACGATAGAATGCGAATCCCAATGCTGGGTCAAGCAAGCTTCAGGTTCGGCTTGATCAAGGACGTTATCAAGGCGAGCTAGAGCTGTCCTCTCTGTCTGTATCACTCTGTCTCTCTGTCTCTGTCTGTCTCTGTCTCTCTCCCCCTGGGAAGGCATAGACTCCTTGCAAAGCCTGAGCCCAGCCATGGAGCCCAGGCTGGCTGCCGACTCACAGAATTCCTCCTGCCTCAGGCTCCCAAGCACAGCCAGCACAAGCAGGCGCCCTAATACCCTGCTAGAAAATTGCATTTTATCTCCTTTTAGGTAAATCTACAGCCTCCAAGTGTATCTAGGTAGGCGGTGGGGCAGGGGCAGGGTTAGCTCTCATCTCAGCTGCTCCAACAGCTCAGCAGGGGAGACCCCAAAATTACCACTGTGACGAATCCTGATAAAACCCGGGGACGTGACACTGACCATTTAAGAAGACAAACAATTTGGGGCACTTAATGCATCCACCACAGGGTGCAATGGATGCCCTGGGCCAGAGCCCCACTCTTTATTCAGGGCTGTGTAATACTCCCTTAGACAGCAGGCCCACCTTGTGTGGGGTGCTCCGTGCACTCTGTGGACACCTGGGTGGTTTCCTCTGGCCGGCCTTGAGCTCCCTCTGTCTCCCCGGCCGTTCCCACCCTCCCGGGCCCATTTCCAGGGGAAAGCTCATTTCTCAAATACCCCACAGGCTGCCCCGAGACTCAACTCCCGGACCGGCCTCTCTCCCAGCGATGCAGGTGGTCAACCGAGGCTCGGGATCACCAGGGAGGAGCCGGCTGGGAAACCGGCGGAGCCGGGTGGTGTGGAGACTTACGGTTCGATCCCGGCCCCATAAAACAGGATTGGGGGCGCCCTGGGCCGGCAGGACACACACAGAGGATGAGGCGGAGCAGGAGGGCAGCGTCCAGCAGACCGAGGACACCTGTCCCTCGGCCTGGGCCGGAGAGACCGGGGCCAGTGCTGTGGGCACCTGTGAGCCCCGGTCCAGCTGTAAACCCCGGCCCCGCGCCCCCACGGCAGCCTGCTGGTGCTCACCGGGACCAGGCCGGGAGGGAGCCGGAGGGAGAGAGTGGAGGTGCAGGCCCCCGTCCCGGCCCTTGAGACCCTCCTGCCTCAGCTCCCCTAGTTCTGGAATGATGGGTCCTGCGTGAGTTACAGCAGTGCTTGCAAATTAAAAGTCTCCTTCTGCATTATTGAGGCGCGGTGTCAAACGCCCCCAAGACTCCCAAGATGTATCTGCAGCCCAGCCTCTCACCAGACAGATGGCCCAGAAATTTTCCGGCCAAAATGTCAGCCAAGTTTCATTGTTTTCTTCCTAGGCGGGCCGGCAGATGAGGTGTGTCAGCGTCCGGGAGAGTTTTATCACCATTAAAAAGCCCGGTAGATCCCCTGCTGTGTCTGTAAATGCCAGCTCCTGGCTGTGACTGTGATGTCCTCTGACAGAATGGGGCGATCTATCAGTCACCTTACAAACCATCAGAGGGAACAGATAAATTCGGTCTCCTACTTAGAAAAAAAATTAGGGCATGCTGGAAAAGGGAGCGAGGGAAGTGTGTGCAGCAGTTAACTGATTTGTAAAAGTTGTTTTTTGCTGAGTGTGTGTGGTGACCCGCGCCTGTCAGCCCAGCCCCCGGGAGGCTGAGGCAGGAGGATCGCTGTGAGTTTGAGGCCAGCCTGGGCTGCATGGTGAGTTCAAGGCCCCCTTGGGCCATTAAGACCCTGTCTCAAAATAAATGAATGAATGTTGTTTTTTAGAAGCCACAGAGTCTCACAGGTGACGCATAAGAGATGCGTTCCAGGACAAGGACGTGGCTCCGCTTCTTTCTCTATTTGGTCTTTTTGAGACAGGGTCTTGCTATGCAGGTCAGGCTGGGCTTGAGCTCACTCTGTAGCCCAGGCTGGACTCGAACTCGCAGCGATCCTCCTGCCTCAGCCTCCCGAGTGAGTGCTGGGATGACAGGCGTGAGCTACCGCACCTTATGGCTTTCAATAGTCCCAATTAAATTCTGAATTAGTCTTTGCATTGATACTGTAGTGACAGAGACCGGCCGTGAGATTGGTCATTCAGAACAGAGCGTGACAACTTGGCTGGTCCTCCGGTCTAGATGGGGTAAACTGATTGGCTGTCTGCTGCAGACTGGGCTAACGGGATTGGCCATCAAAAGTAGATTAACTGTACCTGACTGGCCATCAGTGTAGGCTGGGCTCACCTGATTGGCCATGGAGTATAGACTAAATCATCTGATTGGCCAGCCAGGGTAAATGGGGTCTACGGGGTTGACCCATGCAAAATAGACTGGGTTCATGTAACTGGCCAGCCAGTGTAGACTGGGTTAACATGATTGGTCACTGATAGAGACTGAACTCATCTGATTGGCCAGCCAGTGTAGACTGGGTTAACATGATTGGTCAGTGATGGAGATTGAACTCATCTGATTGACCAGCCAGTGTAGATGAGGTTTATCTGATTGGCCATCCAATGTAGACTGGGTTCGCTTGACTGACCGTTGTCTCTAGAGAGAGTTTATGTGATTGGTCACTGAATGTGGACTCAACTCACCCGACTGGCCTTTCAGAGTAGACTGGTTCCTGTCATTGGTCACCCAAGCAGACCGGTTTCCCGGCGTGGCCACTGACGCAGTCTGGGTTTCCATGATGAGGATGGGGTCACCTTGCCAGGTCCTGGTCCCCTGCGCTGCTGGACCCGGTCTGTCACCTCCCCTTATTCTGTGTGAGGGGCATCCCCGCCATGGCCCTCACACAGCTGCAACCACTGGCCCCACGGCAGTGCCCTCAGGGCCCTGGGCTCCCTCAGCCCCCTCCTGCCACCACCCCGCGTGGGTCCGGGGACACAAACCCCCGAGGACCCCGAGCTGTGGCCTCCGGCTCCTCCCCAGCACATGAGGGTGCAGCACCCTGTGACTTCCTGCAGAATCCCAAGCATGGCAGCGGCAGGGCAGAGTTGTGGGTGCATGCACACAGGCGCACGTGCTGTCATGCACACACGCATACACACACACACGTGCTCACCCACGCACGCACAGGCACTCACCATACACACAAGCACACGCCATGCATACACCGTGCACAGACAGCGTGTACACGCCATGCACAGAGACGCACACGTGCTCACCCACCGTGCACACACATGCTCCTATTATGTACATGCCATGCATACACACGCACACACACACACCTTACTCACGTCTTGCACAATGCACATACCATGCACACACGTGCTCCCCCACCGTGCACAGAGGTACACACCAGGCACACGCCATGCACATGTACACACAGCATGCACACACACCCACCATGCTCACACCACGCACACTCATGCCTAGACGCCGTACACCGTGCACACACCAGGTACATGCCATGTACACACACGCACACGCGTGCTCATACACACACCATGCACACACCACGCACACATGTGTTCACACACATGCACACACGCGTGTGCAAACGGTGTCACCTCTAACAGGACAGGGATGGGGAGGTGCTGGCACCCTGTCCCTCTGCCCCTTCTGTGTCTAACCCAGCCCCAAGCCAGCCAGGCACCTGCAGCGGAGCTCACTCCCCGCGGCGTGGCCTGGAGGACTGACCGACTGGGCCGGCGGGAGGGGGAGCAGGGGAGCCTGGACGGAAACGTCAGCGCATCTGGACCCAGAGCTCCAGGGGAGGTGACAGCCTGGATTTCCATGCCATCCCCGGGCCGCGCTGGCTATTTTTAACTAATCAGCTCCAAATTGGAGCGAGGCGGGGAGCAGGCGGGCGGCGGGCGGCCTCGCACACAGCGCCCCTCGCAAATCACCCCGCATCCGGATATTTAGAGCACGCGTTGCAGTCAATTAGGGTCAAGGCTGGTTACGGGCGGGCGGGGAGGCGGCCAGCGCGTCTGCAGCTCCCTGGGTGACGGCTCGCAGCCCCGACTGGGGCCATTACCCCGCGCACCGAGGCGGGCGGGTGGGCGGGAAAGACAGTTTCCCGTGTGCAGAGGCCTCTTTTTGGTCCTTTCTCCCACCAGATGACCCAAGGGGAGAAGGCGGTCGATGGAGGGCCGCAGACCAGACAGGGCTGGTTTGCAAACCTTCCTGCAGAACAATAGACCTGTCCGGCCACCCCGCCACCCCGCCCGCCTGCCCGCCAGGCCGGGCCTCTGCAAAACTGCCGCCATCAGGGCCCTCGTTAGGGAGACACGGGGCTGGGGGGGCACTTTCGGCAAAAAAAATAAAATAAAATAAATAATAAATCCTGCCCGCACCGAGAGATCCGCGCATGGCAGATGAGACGGACGCTGTCACGGTAAATAAGCTGGGTGACAAGACGGGTCCTCACCCGTCCATGGCCGGCTGCCTCCACGGGTTTGCAGGAGTCTGGAGCCGAGCCGGAGAAGTCACTCAGCAAACAGCAGCAGCAGGAGGGGGGCGGCTGTGCGGTGCCCCGGGGCCTAGGCCCTGTTTGCCAGGGAAAGATCTCCCAGCTCGGTGAATTTGGGGTTCAAAGCGGAGATCTCGGCCGGTGCAGAAACCCGGGGTTCGCCCCCAAGATCCCAGGAGCAGCTGAGGTCCCGGGCTCCCAGGCCTGTCTGCACCAGGAGAGGCAGAGAGATGCACATGGGTGAGGCTGAGGCAGGAGGGTCGCTGTGAGTTCGAGGCCAGCCTGGGCTATGCAGTGAGACCTGGTCTGCAAAACAAACAAACAAACCCCAAATCTCCCCAAACTGCATTCTCCAAGCCCCTCAGAACCCTGGGGTCTCAGATTCATGCCCAGGATGGTTTTCTTGAGCGTCACCCAAACACAAGGTGTCTTAAGCTTGGGCCCCTGGACATCTCCCATCCCCGAGTCCCAGAGCCAAGCCGAGGTGCAGGCATGGGTCCCACACATGCATATGTGTCTGTGTCTTCCTGTCTTCTCCTCAGCAGGGCCCAGTCCTGTGGAGTCAGAGCCATGCTGGGGACTCAGTTTACATCTTTCAATTCTCTAAGACCCTGTCCCACACACAGCTGCAGCTTGAAGTCCTGGGGGGTCACAGAGTCAATCAACAAACATTGGAGGAAGGATACACAGACATGCATGCACACATCCCTAGCATTCGCATCTGTGACAGGAATCCCATTGTCCCCTGACTCGGGGAAGTGCGCTCTGTCCAGGGGTCCCCAAAAGGGTCAGTGAAGACAAGCCCTGTTCAGGAGGCTCAGGGGTACAACCTTGGGACCCCAGCCCTGTGGGAGGCTGAGGCAGGAGGAGAACAAAAGGGACGTGCCAGAACACGTGGCTCTTGGGGTGCAGCCCCAGCTCCCAATCAGCCCCCCTCCGGGCTACCGAGGGCCCTCTCTTCGCGTCTCCATGAAGCACGGACACACATGAAGCCATGGCATGGGGCCTCCCTCCGCCCCTCCAGGGCAAGCCTGCAGAATCCAGGCTGCTCTCGGTGCCGGCCGCTTCTGATCAAGCCGCCCACTCTGAGCCCCTTCTGCAAAGGGGAACAGGAACTAGCACAGCCCCATCCCCACCCCGGGGAAGTCAGCATGGAGACGCCTCATAAAACTAAAGCAGGGATTCCAGCTGCCCCCCTTCCAGGCAGCTTCCTGGGAGAGCGAAAGGCCTCAGGTCACAGTGACCTGTGCCCACCTGTGTCTAGGGAAGTACAGCACAGGGTAACTGCACCCCAGCAGCAGCCTGCATATCCAACTGCAGGGAAACGGATGAGGAAAATGCAGTCACACACCGTGGAGTACTACACAGCCATGAAGAAGGAAAGTGCCCTTCACGTGTGGGAGCACAGATGCACCCCGAGACCCTAATGCGACGTGAGAGAGATCAGACCCACGCGCTCCAGGACTGCGTGGTCTCTTCAATGAGAAACGTAGTGTCAGTGAAGAGTAAAATAAAAGAGAGATAACAGGGAGTAGGGGACAGAGCTTTGTCCAGCGGGAAGGATGCCCTGAGGCCGAAGGGAGACAGGGGAAGGAGATTCACTCAGTTCATTTCACTCAAGATGAGAAAATCAGCAGATCAGGCCCAGCCAGGCCCAAGTGGAGCCAGAGCAAGGCTGAGAACTGCCAGAGATGAGAGTGGCCACCTTGTCACAGGACTGGGGAAACCGAGGCGGCTGTGGATGCCCCATAGCCTGCAGGGTCAGAATTGGACTGAACAGGAAGGGACCCCAGCTTCTCTACAAGCTCCACCGCCTTGAGGCCAATCAGCTGTCAACTTGCCTCTCCCGGAGCACGGGGAAGAGATGATTCCCTCCATGCTCAGTGCAGGCAGGACAGAAGGACAGCAGGTGGACAGACAGACGGGGGGCAGCTGGGGGACTCGGGCATGGAGGGCCAGATGGATGGATGGGTGGATGGATGGGTGGGT
>PVLA01015337.1:0-25753 GCA_004027455.1 Hydrochoerus hydrochaeris
ATTGCATCCCACAGATTACAGTATGTTGTTTCTATATTTTCATTGAATTGTAGGTATTGTTTTATTTCTTCTTTAATTTCATCTGTAGCCCACTGGTTGTTCAAAAGGCTGTTATTTAATTTCCATGTATTTATGTAGGTTTTACAATTTCTTTTGCCATTAATTTCCAATTTCAGTGCACTATGGTCAGATATTATGCCTGGTATGATTTCAATATCTTTGCATTTACTTAAGAATCTTTTATGGGATAATATATGGTCTATTTTGGAGAATGTCCCATGTGCAGCTGAGAAGAATATATATTCTGATGTGGTTGGGTGGAACACTCTGTAAACATCTACTAAGTCCAATTGCTCACAGGTATGATTCAGTTCTGTTATTTCTTTGCTGACTTTTTGTCTAGTTGATCTATCTCTTCATGACAATGGGCTGGTAAGATCTGTTATAATTGTGTTCTTGTGTATTTGGTTTTTCATGTTCATTAGTATCTGTCTTATATAGTTGGGTGCTCCTTTATTTGGTGCATATATATTTATTATTGTTAGTTTTTCCTTTTGAATTTTACCACTAACAAGTATGTAGTGACCTTCTCTATCTCTTTTAATCATTTTAGGTTTGAAATTCACATTGTCTGCAAATAGAATAGCTACCCCTGCTTTTTTCTGGGTTCCTGTTGCATGGAATACTGTTTTCCATCCTTTGACTTTTAATCTATGAGTTTCCTTTTGGGTCAGATTTGTTTCTTGTATACAGCGTATTGTGGGGTCCTGTTTCTTGATCCATTCTGTCAATATATTTCTTTTTATAGGCGAATTGAGGGCATTTATATTTATGGATATCACTGATATGTACTGGCTCTACTTTGCCATGTTATGTTCCAGTTGTTTCTTTCTGTTTTTCCTCTTGTTTAATTGCTTATCGTACCTGGATGTTTCTTTCTGTTGTTGTTTTGGGGATTGTGGTCATTTTCATCTCTGTCTAGTATGTCTTTCAGTACTCTTTCTAGGGTTGGTTGGTGGACATGAATTTCTTCAGTTGTTCTTTGTCATGGAAGTGTCTTGTTTCTCTATTAAATTTGAATGAAAGTTTTGCTGGGTACATCAGTCTGGGTTGAAGGTTGTTTTCTTTCAGGGCTTGAAATACCTCACTCCAAGCTCTTCTTGACTTGAGGATTTGTGCTGAGAAGTCTGCCGTGATTCTAATGGGCTTTCCTTGATAGGTGAATTGTGTCTTTTCTCTGACAGCTTTTAATATCCTGTTTTTCTGCTGTATGTCTGAGATCTTAATTATTATGTGTCTGGGTATGGATTTATGTTTGTTGTGACTGGTGTTCTATATGCCTCACTTATCTGTATATCAGATTCTTTCCCCATGTTTGGGAAATTTTCTGCTATTATTTCTGTAAATACTTTATGTATGTCATTTGCCTGGACTCCTGTATCTTTGCTAATGCCCATTATTCTTATATTGTTGCTCTTGGCACCATCATGAAGCTTCTGGATTGACATTTCATGCTGCTTTATTTTTAAAAGTTCTATCCTTTCCTGATCACTAATTGTGATCCTGTCCTCAAGGTCCAAAATCCTATCCTCAGCTTCCTTTAGGCAGTTTTGCACACTTTCAATAGAATTTTTTGTTTCTTGGATGTCTCTTTGAGTTTGTTTCATGAATTCTGTTTGTTTTCTATATTGTTTATTCAAAGTTTCAATCAGTTTCCCATGCTCATGTACTTTTTTCTCTAGTTCTTCTTTAGCTGCATTCAACAACTCCTTTACTAAAGTTGTGATTTCTATCTTTACATGGGAGACTACTTCTAATTTGATTTCCTCTAGAGCCTGATGCAGTTGTTTTTTTATTTCACTCGCTATCTTTTCAGAGATTCCCAGTGTGTTACTTTTGGGGTCCTGTATTTCAGTGTCTCCTATACTTCTGGTGAACTATATGTTTGAGACTGCATTTTGCTTTTTCATTTTGTCATTTTCACTGAGCCTGGTGTTTTCTCTGTGTAGGAGGGGATCACATACACTCTTTTCAGACTCACTAAAGTCTTACAGTTAGTTGGAGGGGGTTTTACTACTGACCCTATTTCTCCCCTATACACCTCTATTTTAGGGATATACTCACTGTACTGATACAGTTAATCCGCTGTAGTCCAAAGTTCACCACCTGGGAGCAAAGTTCCAAATTTTCTCACACTAACTGGAGCCCTCTGAGATCTTCTGATGATCCCGGTGTCAGGGCGGGCCCCTGGGGGAGGTTCCCGGCAGCCTACCCCTGAGGTGGGCTTGCGCTGAGTTCCCGGTGGCAGGGCGGGCCCTTGGTGGTGGTTCGGGGCAGCCTGTGCCTCTACACCATAATTTTTGTTGTTCAGAAGAACTGATACAGGAATTCTCTTTGCAAACAATATTACTCTTTTTTATGACATTTTTCTTAATATAGGAATTTTTTCATCCATGTGATTTGAGATGTTTTTGCTTGCTTACTGGTTTGTAGTAAGAGCCTTATGGGGACTTGTAACTAGCATGAAAAATCCTATTATACCATTTTAGGATTTAGTTTGACATTTTCACATATTAGTTCATTCAGAGCTCCTAAGTGAGTGTTATTTAATCTTAATCTTTTTATATTCAGTAATCATGACTACTTTTCAGTATTAATAATAAATTGCTTCTTTATATTACATGCTAGAAAATAATTTTGCATGTGTTATATAGTTTCATTCTTTAAACCTTTGTAAAGTGGGTTAAATCAGTATTATTAATGGTTTCATGTCATCAGTGAGGAATTAAAGCTCCCACCCTTTAAAAAGGAAAAAAATGGAATTAAAACAGATGTCTTATGACTCAAAATTTCCATTTCTAGTCCTTAATATTCACTGAATACATAATCTATGTGTGTGTATGTATGTGTGTTACTGGAGTCAAATTCAGGAGTGTTCTACCCATGAGCTATATTATGGTCTGTTTTTATTTTCTATTTTGAGGTAGAGTCTTATTTTATTTTCTATTTTGAGATAGAGTCTTGTCCAGGTGGCACTTAAACTTGCAATGCTCATGCCTCAGCACTTGCAATGCTCATGCCTCAGCCTCCCCTGTGCTAGTATTATGGACATGCCCACTATGCCCAGTGCACATTTGGTTTAGGTACTTAATCCTTGGATTTCTTTCTTTCTTTCTTTCTTTCTTTCTTTCTTTCTTTCTTTCTTTCTTTCAGTGCTGGGGATCAAACTCATGACCCTGTGCTTGCCAGGCAGGCACTTACGCCACTGAGCTAAGTCCGCAGCTTGGATTTCTTTTTTTCTTTTTCTTTTTAGTTTGTGTTGGTTAATATAGACAGACCAGATAATAACATTATGTGCATTATAGTTTGGAATATTTTTCTTAATTAAAGTTTAAATAATTAACTGATACATGAAAATACATACATTGTACATATTAGTGGGGTATCCTAATGTTTGATATGTGTGTAGAGTGCATAATATTTAAATTAGGTTAAACATACTTATCTCAATGGTTATAATTTCTTTACAGTGAACTTCTAAAGGCTCCTCTTGTAGCTTTTTAAAATGTGCAGGTGGATTATTGTTATGAACTTCGAATAATTTGATTAATATCCTTAGCTTTGTATTTGGGGAGTTGGGTGAACCTATAGCACTCACAGTCACACTGAGTCTTCTCTCTTCTTAACCTCACTGAGAGTGCTTGTGGTGAATGAACTCATGGTCAACTTGTAACCCAGTTGAACTGAGTCAGCGTGACTCACCTGAGGATTGTTGCCAACAGCTTAAAAAAAAAAAAAGAACTGGAGGGAAAGGTGGTGAGGTGCTGATTCTGCTGGAGAAGCTTGTCATACTGGTTTTCCTGATATGAACTCCACTCTTCTCATTGTTGGAGGAACTCAGATCCTCACTGTTACTGAGGATGGCTGTGTTTCTCTTTGGGGGAGCTCTGGTCCTTACCTTGAGTGTAGCTTCCTGGCTCCAGTGCAGATCCCTCAGCCAGGTGGCATAGATCTTTTATCTCATTGGTGCACACTTTATAGCTTCACCACTGACCTTTGGGCCTTCCCAGTGCAGACCCTTGATAAAGACTTGCATGAGACATTGTCGTGGGCTCTGGGCCTCCAGCTGGACTCGTGGAGGACCTTGCCATAGACTCTTGCCATGGACTCGAGCAGAACACTGCTGTGGGATCCAGGCTCTTAGCTGGATTCGTTGAGTCTCTAGTGTGTGGACAGATCTCCCACACTCCTTTGCATTTGACTCTGGGTGAATGTTATAAAATCTGATAATTTATGTGTCCTGTATAAAATATTTTCCCTTCAAAACTCTGACCACAACAGTGCTCAAACTAGATAAATGAATTTCAGCTTTAGTTTCTGATTTTATATTCCATTTCTACTATTGGGTCTTTTTCTCAGCCTTCAGTTATAGTTTTTCTAGTTCTTGTTATTATATACTGGATCACAAAACCTCCATCCACTATCTGGAATCATGTTCCAAAAGTGGGACAATGAGAGTCTTTTCCACTGACTCTTCTTACTTGGTCTTTGTTTACGGAATGGAGTGATTTTTGGCCATTGCCCACAGTTTCAGTGCCACTAAAGACAAGGTAATTAGCAGTTTTGGTCACCCCACTTTACAGGCAACCATATGGTCTTGACTTACTCATAACCGTTACTCAGAATACTCATATCTTGAATCTGTTGAGGTTGAGACCACAGGAAGGATTCTTGTTCTTTTTCCATTAAGATATGTTGTACTGCCTTAAGACAATACTAAACTATTAATTAGATATAGAATCTTTGTGCATACCATGTTTTTATTTATATCTTCTGAACTATTAGCATCTAAATGTCAGGAGGACTATACAACCTATTTAAAGAAGTAATTTTTAACCTTAAGTTTAAAAGGAGTGGTTAGAGCATGCCAATCATTTTCAGGTAGGTATTTAATTAAATGAAACCAGGTTATGAACTGTAGCATGTACACTGAGAATAGAGTGAAAAGAAGAGAATGCTTAAGAGTTGATCCCGAGGAACTGTAGTACAATAGTGCCTTGGTTCAGAAACACTTTTGTTTGCAAACAGTTTGTTGTAGAGGAGTTTGGCATCTTGGGAACAAAAGAAAAGAGAGCACTGAACGCTGCTCTGAGGTAATTTAATATGAGGACTGAGTTGGATTCACTAGTTTTAATCACGGTGGTTGTTACTGAAGTAGGAATTGTCTTAATGGAGCAGTAGCACAGAAATTAGGCATTGGCTTAAGGAGCAGTTGGAGGTGAGGAAATGATTCTAGTTTGTGCAAAAAATTGCTTCGAGTAGTTCAGAAAGAAAAGAAATGAGGTAGAAGCTGGATGGATTGTGAGGCCAGCATAATGTGTTTATTTATTTCCAAGTGGGAAATAATTAAGCATGTTTAAAAGCCAGTAGAAAGGATTTAGTTAAGTGTGAGAGAGAGGTTGAGTGTAGCGAGGGAAAGGATGTTTGATAGTGTATAATGTTTGGGAGAGAGCAAGAAGCAGGAACATTGTTTTACAAGCCTTTTTTGTGTCCTGGATAAATACCTAGGAGAGATGCTTCTGTGTCTTTCAACTTTATAATAAACTACCAGTTACCCAAAGTGGTTGTTTTACCCTGTATTCTTGTTAATGCTCGTCAGTGTTTGCAGTTTTAGCTCTGTTAATAGCCGTGCAGTGGTATCTCACTGTGGCTTTGGTTTGCATTTGCATTTCCCTTGTGATTAGTGTTGTTGAGCATCTTTTTGTGTTTCTGTGTACCATCTGTGTTTCCAGTTTAATTGTTCTTTCCTATTTTGAGTAGAGTATTTATTATTGAGGTGCAAGAATTTTAAATATATTCTGCAAGTAAGTTCTTTGTAAGTTTTATCTTTTGGTTATCCTAATAGCTATTTTGTGTTTGTATTTTTAACATAGAATTTTGAAGATAGGAAGCTTTTAATTTTAATTAAGTACAGTTTATCAATTTTTTGTGGTTTGTATGTTGAGAAACTATTTTTATTTGCACCAAACTAGATTATTTCATTTCTTGCTTGTATAAAATCTGTAGTTGTATTCTGGATGTTTAAGGTTAAAAGATGTTTGAGCTAAAGGCAATTTGGCCTTAATTACTAGTAATTTCTTGGTTAATTTATATCAAACATTCCATTGGTAAGGCTTTAATACATTTCACTTACTGTATTTATTAAATATTAATGTCTTTATTCTATGGATGTTACTGGATTGAAATCATACCTGAAAGCAACCAGTAACATGACATCTATATTTGTATCTCAGTTACTATAACTTCTGGAGAACTGTATATTTACTGATGATGTTTCAGCCTCTAATTGCTTGCATTCTTTTGGATGAGTATTATATTCAGAGATGTTTTGTTTAGCCACAGTTGAGAGTAGGCTGTGAGCAGCAGTATATGCACTATAAACTTTCATGTAACAGCTACCACAGTTGGCAAGGGTAATGGTGGAGAGAAGAACTGTATTAAATTGGTCCACTGGACACAATTAATTGAGAAAAGAATGGTTGCATGGCAAATGTGTTTGGCATAGTTAGGCAACTGGCATGATTATGTGCCTCAGTTATAGGACATGGTGGATAAAGCTGCTTCTGTTTATGAAATGGTGACATTGCATACTGGGAATAGATGACTAAAAATTATTTGACCTTCTAATACCTTGGCATACTAATACTGAAACAATTTTTTAAGAAATAAGGAAAATTTTTGTATAGATTTAAAAAAAAGTGAGTACAAAGAAATTTAGCCAAATTTAAACAAAACAAATCCAAACATTACCTAATCAGAACTTTAGTGTAACTAGAGTAATGGAAGGAGTAGGATAGGCCATATATCATAATGCATGGTAGCCGTTATGGACCGTATCTAGATGTCCCCAAAGCCTTGTGTTCCTAGGTGGGGCTTTATGAAGCTAAGGGTGTGTGGTACTAAATTAGTGCACTGATTGGAATTAGCATAGTTCTGAGTGTGGCTGATGGATTTACTGAAGACAGAAGCCCCACTTGGATGTAGGTACACTAATCAGAAGGTTAGCCTGGATGGAATGCAAAGGGACTGAAAAAAGGTAGGTTTGCTGCTGTTGCTTCCTACCTGCCTTGTAGTGGCCTGTTTCTCTGCTGTGCCTTGGAGACAGCTGACTATGGATTGAACCCTCTACAACTGTGAGCTGGTTTCCTCCTTTAACTTGTGGGTGTTAGGTATTTTATCCCGGTCATGAATAAGTAACTAAGACATACACTGATATAAAGACTTGTGTGTGTGTGTGGTTTTATGTGGCAAATTATATCTGCCCTTATTTTCCTCATTTGTAAAGTGATAATAATAGTAGCATTTGCTTAATAAATATTTGCAGAATTTGAATGAGTTAATGTATGCAAACTACTTAGGAAAGCTTCTGCCTTAGTGACTATATATTATATTACTGTTACTATAGTATACTATTACTATTATTATTCTTATTACTATCATTTGCAATAGTGGGGATTGAATCCAGAAATCCCATATGCTAACCAAGGACTCTACCTCTAATTTATATCCTTTGCCCCAGCAAGTATTACTTATTGTTATAAAATATAATGGTGCTTTGGTTAGATAACTGAGATTTGCCAGTTTCAATGAATTTTTTCTTAGTTAATAGATAGTACTTAGTATCATATTATTACCAGATTGTAATAGAATTGATCTGTATTTCTGAAGCTATAGGAACCTGAGGTTTGATGGAGTACCCTTGGTTTTTCATTCTTTCTTGAAAACATGTATTTTTAAGGGGTATGTATTGCTCTTTGCATAGACTTAATAATTTTCTTGCATTATTATAAGTAATCATTAAAATTGTAATTGTTCACTTTTGTTTGGGATTTATTTTTGTAAAAGTTAAATACTATAGTTATATGGTTATACTATATTATATATGGTTATATAGTGTATACTATAGTTACATGGTTGAAAATTCAAAAGATAGCACGTAGTGCTAATCTCTGCTGCATCTCTCCAGTGCCCTTCCATATGGTAGAAGCAGCTAATTATCAAAGTCTTGTGTATTTCTCTGAAGTTATTTTACTTGTATACAACTAAACACATACATATGTTCCCTTTATTAGATGTATGGTAAGTTCTTGCTGTTGTGCTCCATACTTTCTTCCTTTAACAGTGTATTTTAGGATCTGCTTTTTTGTTTGTTTGTTTGTTTGCTTGCTTGTTTTTTGTTTTTCAAGGCAGGGTCTTGCTTTGTAGTTGAACTCACTATACAGCCCAGGCAGACCTTGAGCCAGTGGCAGTCCTCCTGCTTTAGCCTCATAAGTACTAGGATTACAGGCATACAACACCATGTTCAGCCTGTGCTCAGTATTTGTATGTGAAGAGCTGCTGCTGCTCTTGCTCCTGCCCCTCCTCCTCTCCTTCCTCCACATCCTCCTCTTTGTCTTTTAGGTCTTCCTTCTTTCCTTATTCTTCCTCCTTTCCTCTTCCTCCTCCTTTTTTTTCTCCCCTCCAAATTTTTTTCTCTTCTTCCTCCTCCTCCTCTTCCTATTCCCTCTGTTCCCATTTTCTTCTTCCTCCTCTGTTTGCTTCTCCCCTTTTTTTGTTTTCCTTCTCTTCCTCCTCCTCTTCCACCTCCCCTTCCTTCTTGTCCTCTTTCTCTTCCTCCTGTGGGGTCTTTTGCTAAATTGCTGAGGCTGGCATCAGATTTGCAGTTTCTTGCTTCAGCCTTCCAAGTAGCTGGGATTACAGGTACAGCATTGCCACCTCCAGCAGATGACAAGAGTTTCTTTGTTTTTTATTGCTGTTTTGAATTTTATTTATGAATTGCTGTAATTTACTGTTTAGAGTTAAATTATTCTTCCTTTTCCATTTATTTTTCCTGTTCCTTTCTCTCTCTCTCTCTCTCTCTCTCTCTCTCTCTCTCTCTCTCTTTTTCTGGTAATCACTTTTTATGGATCCTGCACTGATTGGATTGATCACTCATCTTTGTGTGAGTTACATTTTTCTTGGCTTCAAGTAGAGAGATGCTTGTGTGGGAAGGGCCAGATAGCTAGGAGGAAGTTTCTTTGCGATCTTGGGTTTGGCTAAGAACAATCCATAAAGGAGCAAATTGAGTTGGACTTTCATCAAAAATTTAAAACTTGCTAAACAAACAAACAAACAACAAACTTCTGTTTCCCAAAGACACCAAAGGTGGTACATATGTACACAATTTGAGGGAATGAAAAGACAAGACATATGGTAAAAGGAGAAAATATTTGTCAAGGATGATCTGAAAAAAATGCTTATATTCAGAATACTTAAAGAACTTCAATATTTTCATAAACATACATCTCAGTTATAAAAATTGTTAAAAGTTGTGAATGTATACTTTACCAAAGAAGATGTACAAATGGCAAATAAGTACATGAAAAAATGCTTAAAATGATTAGTAATTAGAGAAATACAGATAAAATTACAGAGATGCCATTATGCATCTATAAGAATAATTAAAATGAACAACTGTTCAAGCTATGTATTGTTGAATTGCAAAGCAAATGAAACACATTGTGGATTGTAATGTAAAACTATACTGTTACTCTGGAAAATAGTTTGGAAGTTTCCTTAAAAATGAAATATATACATAACATATAAACTACCAAAGAGAAATGAATATGTGTCTATTCAAAGACTTACCTCTGAATGTTCATAGCAGGTTTAATCATAATAAGTCAAATGCAGGAACAAGTCAGATGTTAATAATAGTGTGGATAGAATGTAGCATATTCATGTAGTGAAAAACTGTTGAGCAGCAAAATGCAGTGAGCTATCGATACACACTGTAACATGGATGAATCTGAAAATGATGATCACTAGGGAAAAAAACTAAATAAATACCTGCATATATCTGTTTATATAAAATTCTGAGAAATTTGAACTGTCGAATCATTACTTTCTTGGAGGGGTTAAGAGGAGGGGAAGGAGAGGTAAAAATGTTGCAAAGAGTTAGGAGAATCCTAGTTATTACTATGATTATGGTGATGAATTCTCAAGTTTATACATATATCAATGCTTAATAAATTGCATAATTTAAGTATTTGTGTTTATTCTATGTCAGTTTTACCTAAGTTCTTAGAAAAAGCTAAGAAAAACAGACAAAAGTGTACCATAGCTAGCAATATAGTCCCAGACCTCAAAATTCTTGCTAGTACATACACCATTTCAGATGATATTGTCCAGTGAGTAAGGGTCACTTTAACACTCTGTGAGTTCAACCATTTCTTCTTTAGTTTCCAGTCTTTCATATATAAGAAACTAAACCAGTGCATTGATCTGGATATGTGGAAGACACCATCATATGAGGCTGAGTATATATGTCATGTCTCAGGGTTTAAAAGTATGTATCATGATATTATAGATGTCTATACTGGAATGGGTAACACAGTCTTCATTGGTCACCCTTAGCTCTCCAGGATAATCTTACCTGCTGTGAGCACATGCCAGTCTTCTGAAACAAGAGTTATAGATGGAAATCTCTTTTAATCGTGTAGTAGGCCATTGGGTCAACTTTTATTAGAATCCTCCCTGTTTCTCATATTCTTAGATGATTTTTTTGCATGTATGTCCAATATGCAATCCACAGGTTGGACATGCCTACAAAATATATTTAAAAAGACATTTTGTTACTTGTATGCATTAATTATATGTTTTATGTGGCCCAAGACAGTGTCTCTTCACTCATTGCCTTTTTGGCAAGCAAGCCACTAGTTGGACAATGCTGTTTAAATCACAGAGTATTTTTTTCTTTTCTTTTCTTTTTTTTTTTTTTTTTTTTTTTTACAAATTTTAGGTTAAAAGACTTCCTACAAAGTTTAATTGAAACTGACCTAAAGCTTTGATTCTTCCCACCCTACCATCCAGCCATATGGCATGGCTGATCAAATTTCTTTTTTTGCAGTTTCAGATTGGTTTTAACTTCTTCCTTTTAAGAGAACATTCAGAATAGACAATCACTTTCTATATTTCTGTTATTTTTAGTTTGGATTTTATTAATACTGACTCCTTACCTAAATTCCACACTCTTAAAAAATTATTAGTCAGGAAAGCAAAGGAATATATATATATATATATATATATATATATATATATATATATATATATATTTTAATTGATTTTTGCCCCCAAATTAATTCTAATTGATTTTTTAAAAAATCTCTGTTTAGCTTTTTTGAGGTTAAGCAGTTTTGGGAGGTAATTATAGAATCACATGCAGTTGTAAGAATACTTCCAAGAATCTTGCAGCTTTATAAACAATATAAATATAAAGAGAATATAGATAAAATAATAGTGAAATAATATATTAAACATAATACTTAATATTTGTAATTAATATTGAAAAAATTACATATTTGTAGTATACATCGTCATCTCTCTCTACTAGCCATCTAACCTCTGTCTCAAAGTTGAAACATATGTATCATGAATTCTCCTTTTGGTTTTGCATGCCATCCCCTATGTCTAGAAGCCCCATATTCTTTGATTAACTTAGATTTTGTACTAGAAGTGAATTTTTTTTATTTTGAAGAGAATAAAATAAGACAAAACAAAATAGAGTCAGTCAAAACAAAGGGATGGACATAGTACATGACTTTAAAAACAAAATACCAGTTGATCAACAATGATTACCATAATGCCTCTTGTTATTTTCAAAAGAATTGCCCATATTATAAGGCATTATAAAATTGAACAAAACAGTACAGAACAAAACCAGTAAAAACAAAACATTGGAGACATTATAGGAATTCAAAAGAAGATAATAGTCAAACCAGAATGGGTATCATAGTGAATCTTATTGTCTTCAAAGCAGTTGCCTACCCTCAGACTTGATACTATCAAACAAAACAGAATCAAATAAAATCAGTCAAAACAAGGCAGTGAAAGCAATACAGGACTTCAAATCAAGTTAATAGGAAATCAAAAATGGTTATCATAATATATCCTTCTATCTTTGGCATAGCTGTCCATGCCATCAAATCTCATACAAGTAAACAAACTGCAACAGAACAAAACCAAACTAAACCGAATGATGAAAACAATATGGGTTTCAAATCATAATAAAAAATTAGCAATGGCCACTGCCTTCCCTTTTTAGACAGTTCCTCCCCTTTCAGAGTGCATTGTACATGTTGTATCCCACTAACTCCTTTAGTTTTTAAATTAGGAAGGCAGCCCGCTTTTCACCTAAGTGATTCTGAACATTTTTACCCTTGAGCATAATCTCAGGTTGTATCCATTTACCTACAAGAGCTTCAAGGTTTTCTCTCTTTATAGCTGAGTAGTTTTCCATTGTATAAGAATGTTATGGCTTTCTAACCAATCTGCAGCTGATGGGCAAGCTACCCCCACTTTTTGCTGGTTCCCTATCACATAGAACATTGTTTTCTTGTCTTTGACTTTCCATCTATAAACCCTCTTTCGGGTTAGTTGTACTTCTTATATAGAATATATTGATTGACCCTATTTCCTGATCCACTCTGCCTGTGTTTCTTTTTATTGGTGAATCGAGGCCATCTATATTAGTGATTATGGCCAACCTTCTCTGTCTCATCTCTGCCATGTTATTTTTCTGCCATTGGTTGTCTACTTTTCCCCTTCATTTCACTGTCTGCCCCATTCAGTGAGCCCCCTCTACCACTGTTCCTGAAGCCATGGTCTTTTTTCTTTCTCTCTAGAATGTCCTTCAGTATTTTTTGTAGGGTTGGTTTGGTGGTCACAAACTCTCCCCCAGCTCCTCTTTGTCATGGAAGCATCTTGTTTCTCCATTAATTTTGAGGGATGGTTTTGCAGGGTAGGTACATCAATCTGAGTTGGAGGTTATTTTCTTTCAGGGCTTGGAATACTTCACTCCAAGCTCTTGTTGATTTGATGGATTATGTAGAGAAGTCTGTCATGATTCTGATGGGTTTTCCTTTATAGGTGATCTGTTTCTTTTCTCTGACAACTGTTAATATTCTGTTCTTGCATTCTTGAATTTCTGGGATCTTGATTATTATATTTCTGGGTGTAGATATATTTTTGGCTATAGATGGCTGGAGTTATATATGCCTCATTTATCTAAATATCATTTCCTATGCTTTGGAAGTTTTCTTTAATTATTTCTGTAAATAGTCTTTGTATTTCATTTGTGTTTACCCCTGCTTCTTCACTCACATTTTTTATTCTTAAGTTATAGTTCCTCTTGTCATCTTCTAGCCTTTGTATTGTTATTTCCTGGTTCCTTGTTATTTTTAAGAGATCTTTCCTTTCACGATCGCAAGCTGCAAACCTGTCTTCAAGGTTTGATAGTCTGTCTTTAGTTTCTTTGAAGCAGTTTTGCCAGCTTTCAGTGGAGTTTTTAATTTGCTGGTAATCTCTTTGAATCTGTTTCATGTATTATAAATTTCTTCATTGAAGGTTTCCCTCTTTTCTCTATGCTCCTCTGTTCTTCCATCTGTGTCTTCTTTAGAGGTGCTTAGCAATTATTTTATTATGTTTCTCATATCTTCTTTTACCTGTAATAGTATTTCTGTTTTAAGTTCTTTTATAATAGAAGCTTAAGTTTTAAATGTATTTTTTAATTACTTTTGATATGCCTGTACAAAATTAGGCTCCCCATCTATTTTCATAGTACCCACAATGCACTCCTGTCACACAGACTATATACATAATAGTTTTCACTTATTTGCCTATGTTTTTTCTAGACTACAAGAAAATTGAGAAAGGAATTTTTACCTTATCATCCTATATCTCCAGTAACTCTAAAATCTTTGCCTTCAAAGAGTTTACTTGTTGCTTTACTTGTTTTCTATGGTACCCCAGAACAGTGTCTGTTACACACAGGCGTTAAATAAAAATTAGAGAATTGATGGATATTGAGAAATTGTGTAATGGAATGAATAGGCAATGATTGGTTGATTATTAATTTCACTTACTAAATACTTTATAATAAAATGAAACAAAAAATCAGACTAGAGTAGATAGTAATTTCTGTGTGATCTGGCCCAGTAGGAAAATTGTAAATGCTACCAGTCTGGAGAAATTGCATTTGAAATGTTAGGAGATACTTGGAAAAATAGCTTTTCTGAAGGAAAAACTATGCATCCAACTTTTAAAAAGTTTTAAATTGGCCAGAGTAGCAAATAATTGTAAACTGGTTTTAGGAAATAAATTGTTTTGACTTGTATAAAATAGTACATTGTCTTATACTATAAAAATTTGAATATATATTTGATGGTCTTTGTACATGAGTATGGTCATACTCATACCATGTTGATACTCATGTGTTAGATATGCTAAAGTAATGTAATATGAAACCGTGTTCAAGTGTCCATGATTTCTAAACAATGATTTCTGAAGAAGTGTAGGGAAATATAGTGATATTTCATAGTTAACATTCCAGACTTCATATTAAATGGAACAGCATAATATTTCTTGAAATAGACAACAAAAATAAAAAAATTAGTAGTATGATTGTTTATTTGGGTGAGCTTTTGAAATGTATACAAAGCTGCTGCTGCAGATAGTATATGTATGTAAATGCAAATATCTGTTAGTGAAGTGAGAAATTACATTTCTCTCAAATGTTAGTGCTTCTGTAAAAATTTTATTTAGAGCATTCTAAATTTGATTAAACAGATGTGAAATGTGGATCATAGCCTTCATGTTTCCTTTGGCCCCCATTGTCATTTGGTAACTGCAAAATTCTATTTACAGAAAAGAGCCCTTATCAATTTCTAAAAATCTGGCATCTAATTCTCAACTACACTTTCTGTTTCTTTTAATTATTAAAGGACATTTGTAAAGTTTATAGCACCACTATTTTGTGTCATTTTTATGAATTTTATTTTCTGCCCCTCTCCTGTAAGAAAGATTAAGTAGTTTTATTCTGTAAAACTAGTAATGTTTGACTTTTTCTCTTTTGTAAAAGAAAGACCTTGTTGAGGGTCTATAAAAACCAGTTTCAAGTAGTGTTTGCAGTCACAAGAAAAGACAAACAGTTTCAAATTCACCCTTAAAAATTATATTATTCCTTAGTTGTATGAACTTTTCAAATAATCAAATTTCATTTTTCCAGTAAGCAGTGAAGATTTTTAAAAAATGGTATTCTAGATTTTAAAAAGATATTGAAGAATTGTACTAATATATGATAAAATAGAAAGTAGAGGTAACATTTCAATATTTTTATAAAACTTATGTGACTTAATAGATGCTTTTAAAAATGGTGTTTAGGCTGACATGGAAGTACATGCCTATAATCTCACCTGCTTGGGAGGCTGGGGTGGGAGGATGCTTGGGGCCCAGGATTTCTAGATCAGCCTGTGCAGTGAATGAGACCCGGCTTAAAAACCCGAGCAGTATGAAGTGGTGTTTAAGACTTTTGCTTTATCTGTATGAATTAAGACATAAAAGAAATGTTAAGTTGCTTTGCTTGTTAAGTGTTTATTGCAGAAATAAAATATTGTT
Source organism: Hydrochoerus hydrochaeris (assembly GCA_004027455.1). NCBI lineage: Eukaryota > Metazoa > Chordata > Mammalia > Rodentia > Hydrochaeridae > Hydrochoerus > Hydrochoerus hydrochaeris. Next base: position 15,493 of record PVLA01015337.1, read on the forward strand.
TTTCAAAATAGAGGTATATTAAAATACATTTGATAGCTAAGGTATATGAATAATTCTATTGCACATTTATTAATCAGTTGAGAGGATTACATCATTTTTATGCAGTGTGGTTTTCTGATACTATGGGAGTTTAAGGTGATTGAAATGACAGTCAGTGTTTCCAGCAAACCATGTAAAAATACTGAAAAGCATCTTATTATTGTTGAAAAATGACATCCCAAAGTCTTGCTGCATATGTAAGTTTGACTGTAAGTTTTAATGATTATTTTAGTGTTGAACTGTTTTTGACTTGCACATTAGGAAAGGCTAGCATATGTATAAGGAAGATAGTACTGTTTTAATTGTGCACAGAAATCACTTGTTAGCATTTTATTTTCAAAATCATGAGTACTCTTTATGTGAAAAGCAGCACAGTTTGAATACATTTTACTATATGTTTGCTCATAGAAGGATCACAAAAATCCAGTAAATATATGAGAATTAAGATTATGTGTGAATGGGAAAAAACTTAGATTAGTTTTTTAAAGAAAATAATGAAAAATGTTAACAATTCACTTGTGTTTAGAATGTAGTGATAAAACCTGTTTAACTTGAAAATTAGGCAGCATGCTTTAAAGAGATTTCTAAAGTTACAAATAGAATCCCAACTGTTACCATTTGATTATGTTTTCAAAGTCATTAACTTTCAAACAAGTTGTATTTGATGTGTGAGAATCTATAATTCAGTGTACCATAGTCTATTATTAGATGTCAGTGGAATTCAAGATAAGTGTAACAATAAAAAAGAAAAACTCATCTAAAATTACAAAAACACTGTGGTATAGTAGTGAATTGAACTGTAAGCCAATTTTATTTTATTTTTTTATTTTAAAAACAAAACAAAAGATAGAAATGATACAGAATTTTAAAAATATTAGAAAATAAACACTAGTTAATATATTGTATATTGTTATCTTAAAGGTAGTTGTTCAGGTTACAAGATTTAGGAATGAAAAAATGATCAAACAATAAAACAATGAGAGTACAAACTGTTCTTTTTTGATGAACTTACAGAGATTAGTTATCTATCTTGTATCTATCGTGTATATACATACACACATATGTACATATATATATGTATACCTATATATATATAATCTTTTCCCTTCTTCCTTCTCTCCTTTCCCCTATCCCAGTTGTTCTTTCCTTTTGAGCACTTTCTTTGTCTTTCATTTTCACAATATCTGTTGTACATTTTGAATCTTATTACTTTTTCAGTTTTTTTTATAGTGTGGAGACAATATGGTATTTACACATGTAAGCTTGATTTGTTTCACTTATGAGTATGGTCTCAAGTTGCATCCATTTACCTATAAACCCCTCAAAATTATCCTTCTTTAAATCTGAGTAATGCTCCATTGTATAAAAATACCACATCTCTTTTATCCATTCTGTAGTTGATGGGCATTTAAGATTTAGCTATTACAAATTGTGCTGCTATAAATATGGATGCAAATATATCGCTATGGCATGATGTTTGCAATTATCCTGGGAAAATACCTTGTAGGGGAATAGCTGGATTGAATGTGACCCCAAATTCTAGTTTTTTGAGGAATCTCCACACCAATTTGCACAGTGGTTGTATCAGTCTACACTTCCACCAACAGTGGAGAAGCATTCCTTTTTCCCTACAGCCCTGCCAATATTGGTTGATTTCTTGACAGCAGCCATTCTTTCTGGTGTGAGATGGAATCTCAATGTTGTTTCATTTTGCATTTCTCAAATTACCAGTGATATTGAACATTTTTTCATGTATTTATTTTCCATTTGTATTTCTTCACATGAGAAGTGTGTGTTCATTTCAGATGCCCATATTTGGATTGGGTTTTTCAATTCTTCATATGTTCTAGATAGAAGTCCTTTGAGGGACAGTTGGCTAAAATTTTTTCTGTTGGGTTGTCTTTTCACTCTGTTGGTGATTTCCTTTGAAGTGCAAAAACTTTTAATAGGATGAGATCCCAGTTGATTCACTGAAGTACTTCCCATGCAGTTTGTGTTTTGTTCATGAACTCTTTGCCTACTCGTGTCTTCAAGATTTCTACCCACCTTGTTTTCCAGTAGATTTAATGTTTCTGTTTTAACCTTTAAATCTTTGATCCATTTTGACTTTAGTTTAGTGCATGATGATAGACATGGGTCTAGTTTTAGTCTTCAGCATGCGGAAAGCTAATTTTTCCAGCACTGTTTATTAAAGAGGGTATCCTTCTTTCCATGAGCATGTTTGGCCCCTTTGTCAAAGGTAAGGTGGTTGAGGGTCTTTGTAGTTGTGTTTGCCTCTTCTAATCTGTGCCATTGAGCCTCGGGTCTGGGATGTTTTTTTTTTTTTTTCCCCAGTACCATGCTAATTTTATCACAGTAGCTTTGTAGTATAATTTCAAGTCAGGGATTGAGATGCCCCCTGCCTTGCCTTTGTTGCCCAGAATTGCCTTTGCTATTCTAGGTCTCCTCTGGTTCTAAATGAATTTTAATAATGCTTTCTCTAGGTCTGCAAGGTATGTTAATGGTAGTTTGACTGGGATTGCTTTAAATCCATTTAACAGTTTTGGGAGTATGGCCATTTTCACTGTGTTGGTTTTTCCTATCCAAGAGCAAGGGATATCTTTCCATTTTCTGATATCCTCTTTAATCTTCTTTTAAAGAGTATTATAGTTTTCAGTTTATAGATGTTTTACATCCTTTGTTTGGTTGATTCCTAAGTATTTAATTTTTTTGGATGCTATTGTGAAAGATGTTATTTCCATCATTTCTCTCTTAATGAATTTGTTTGTGTACAGGAAAACTATTGATTTTTGAGTGTTGACTTTGTATTGAGCTACATGCTGATTTGCATATTAACTCTAGTAGACCTTTGATGGAGTTTTTGGGGTTTTTTTTATAAAGAGTATCATATCATCTGCAAATAGTGATAGTTTAACTTCCTCTTTTCCTATTCTTATTCCTTTTTTTTCTCTTATCTAATTGCTCTGCCTAAAGTTTCTAGAACTATATTGAATAGGAGTGATGATAATGGATATCCTTGTCTTGTTCCTGATTTTAGAGTGAAAGGTTTCAGCTTTTGTCCATTTGGTATGACATTTGCTGTTGGTTTGTCATAGATGGCTTTTATCAGATTGAGGTAGACACCATCTATTCTGAATTTCTGTAGGGTTTTTATGATGAACGAGTGTTGAACTTTATCAAAAGCTTTTTTTGCATCTATTGAGATGAATGTGTGATTTTTGTCTTTGGCTCTGTTGATATGGTGTATTACATTTATTGATTTGTGTATGTTGAACCATCCCTTCATTGCTACGATGAATCTCACTTGGTAATGGTATATAATCTTGATGATTTGTTGCATTCAGTTTGCTATGCTAGTATTTTACTAAGAATTTTGCATCACTGTGAGATTGGCCTATAGCTCTCCTTTCTCTGGTTTTGTTATCAGAGTAATACTTGCCTCCAGGAATGAATTATGGAGAACTACTTCACTTTCAATTTCATTAAAAAGTTTGAGGAGTATTGGCATTAAATCTTCTCTATATTTATTATAGAATTCTGCCATGAATTCATCAGGACCTGGGCTTTTCTTTGTAAGTTTTTAATTACATTTTCAATTTCAGTAACTGATACTGGGTTATTCAAAATATTTATATCTTCTTGATTCCTCTTTGGTAATTCATATGTATGTAGTAATCTGTCTCTTTCTTCTGTGTTTTCTAGCCTATGTCAGTAAAGATTTTCAGAGTAGGTGTTGATGATCTTCTGTATTTCCACAGGATCTTTAGTAATTTCAACCTTTTCATTTCTCAGTGCATGAATTTGTGTTTTTTCTTTCCTTTTCTTGATAAGGTTGGCTAGAGGTTTATCAATTTTGTTTATTCTTTCAAAGAATCAATTCTTCAATTCATTAATTTTTTGTATTGTTTCTTAGACTCAATTGCATTGATTTTTGCTTTGATCTTTATAATTTCCTCCCTTCTGTGAACTTTGATCTTGACTTGCTTTTCTTTGTCTAGAAGCTTGAGGTGCATCATTAGGTTGTTTATTTGTGTTCATTCTGTTTTCCTGATATGAGAATTCTTTGCTGTATATTTCTTTTAAGACCACTTTTCACTGCTTCCCTCAGGTTCTCATATGTTGTACCTGCATTTTCATTGAATTGTAGCTATTGTTCAATGACTTCTTTAATTTCATCTGTAACCCATTGCTTGTTCAGGATGGTGTTATTTAATTTCCATGTATTTCTATAGGTTTTGCAGTTTCTTTTGCCATTAATTTCCAGTTTCAATGCACTATGGTCAGGTAATATTCATGGGATAATTTCAATCCCTTTGCATTTACTTAAGCATGTTCTGTAGGCTAATATATGGTTTATTTTAGAGAATTTACCAGGTGCAGCTGAGAAGAATGTGTATTCTGATGTTGTTGAGTGGACCGCTCTGTAAACATCCAGTAAGTCCATTTGTTCACAAGTTTGATCCAATTCTGTTATTTCTTTGCTGACTTTTTGTCTAGTTGATCTATCTCTTTGTGACAGTGGGGTATTAAGGTCCACTGTTGCAATTGTGGTATCACATACTTGATTTTCATTTCTATTATTATTTGTCTTATATAGTTGGGTGCTCTTGTATTTGGTGTATGTACATGTTGTATTTATGATTGTTATCTCTTCCTCTTGAAATTTTCCCCCAACAAGCATGTTGTGACCTTTTTTTTTAAATCTGTTTTGTTCATTTTTGGTTTGAAGTTCACATTGTCTGCTAACAGAATAGGTATCCATGCTTTTTTTGGGTTCCTGTCACATGGAATATTGTTTACCATCTTTTGACTTTCATTCTGTGAGTTTCTTTTTGAGTTAATTGTGTTTCTTGTATACTGCATATTGTTGGATCCTGTTTCTTGATACATTCTGCTGATCTGTTTCTTTTAATTGGTGAATTGAGAGCATTTACATTGATGGTTATAATTGATATATATATTGGCATAAGTTTGTCATGTTATTTTCCTGTTATTGGTTCCCTATTTCCCCTCTTGTTTAATTGCTTGCCCTGCCTGGTGGTTTCCTTCTGTTGTTGTTCTAGGAATTATGGTAATTTTTACCTCTATCTAGTATGTCTTTCTATACCCTTTCTAGGGTTGGTTTGGTGGACATGAATTTCTTCAGTTGTTCTTTGTCATGGAAGTATCTTACTTCTCCAATAATTTTGAAAGAAAGTTTTGCAGGGTATATCAACCTGGGTTAACTTGTTTTCTATCAGGGCTTGAAATACCTCATTCTAAGCTTGTCTTGGCTTGAGGGTTTGTGTTGAGAAGTTGACCATGATTCTAATGGGCTTTCCTTGATAGATGAATTCTTTTCTCTAACAGCTTTTAATATTTTGTTCTTGTGATGAATTTCTGGGATCTTGATTATTTTATGTCTGGGTATAGAATTATTTTCATTATGGCTATTTCAGTTTTCTGTATGCCTCACTTATCTGTATATGAGTCTTTCCCCATGCTTGGGAAATTTTCTGCTATTATTTCTGCAAATAGTTTTTTTTTTTTAAATGCCATTTGCATTGACCTCTGCACTTTCATTGACATGTGTCAGTCTTACATTATTTTTCTTTGCATTGTCTTGAGCTGTTGAATTGTTATTTCATCATCCCTTGTAATTTCTAGGAGTTCTTTTGTTATCCCTAGCTGCAATCCTGTCTTCAAGGTCTGAAAGTCTATCTTCAGTTTTGTTGACATGATTTTGCCAGCTTTTAGTGGAATTTTTAATTTTCTGGATATCTCTTAGAATTTATTTCATGCATTCTATTTGTGTCCTGTTTTTCATTCAAGGTTTTCATCATTTTTCCATGCTTCTGTACTTTGAAAAAAAATCTATGCCTTCTCTAGCTATGCTGAGCAATTCCTTTATTAATGTTTTAATTTTTTCTTTACCGGAGATATTTTTTCTAATCTGATTTCCTCTATAGCCTGATTTTTTTTTTTAAATTTCAGTTGCTCTCTTTTCAGAAATTTCAGGTGTTTGACTTCCAGTGACATCTATTTAGATGTCTCCTCTACTTGTTCTAGATTGGCTGGGCATTTGAGATTGCATTTTGCTTTTTGTTTTGTCATTTCATCTATTGAGTTAGTATTTTGGTCTTCAATCCCACTGGTCTTGAGTGTCTGTCATGTGTGTCTTAGGGTCCTACTGTGTAGCTAACTTTCACCTACTTCTGGGTCCTACAGTGTAGGGGAATTCCTCCTGAATTCCTGAATTCCTCCTGTGGGTCAGTTGTAAGAGTTCTGTATTTTTCCCAGGCTGAGTGATGAGACTCAAGCCCTTAGTTCATAGAGTTATTGCAGCTTCAGACAGTTCCAGGCTGCCAGACCCACCTGTCTGTAGTGTGTGCCCCAGCTGGGACCCTCCTGTGTCACTGGGGATCTCGCAGGCCCAGTTGGGTTTGTCTGGGTCAGGGGAGGCCTTGCCAATGCTCTTGCCAGTCCACCTGGATTTTCCGAATGGAAGAAGGACTCATCTGTGCTCTTGCTGGCTTGCCAAGTCCTCCGGGTTGGTGAAGCTTGCTGAGTCTACTGTTGACTCATGAGGACCCCTGCTTGAGAGGGGGAACTCAGTGCACTCTCACCAGCCTGCTGAGGTCCTCTGGGTGGGGGAAGGGTTGCTGAGGCTCCCACCAGCCCACCGAGATCCTACATTTGGTGGATCGTTGATGGCCCCAGGGGCTACTGAGTTCTTCTGGGTGATGAGGAGGGGCACCTAGGCTCCGCACAGCTGCTGAGGTCCTCTGGGAGTTGGGGAGGGGCTACTGACATTCTTGTTGGCTGCTGAGCTTGTCTTGGTGCAGGGGAGGGATGGCTGAGGCTCCTGTTGACTTCTGAGGTCGTTGGAGTGTGGACGAGGGCTGGCCAAGGATCCCTGAGGCTGTGTAAGTCAATTTTATAACTCCTCTAACCATTGAAAAAATAGTTTTTCAATTATAGGTACGTTTCTGTATCAGTACATGAGATATAAAAATTAGAACAAACACATTTCTTGGCATTCCACTGAGAGGTACAATGTTATATATTTAATCATTCCTTATTGGTGTATATTTTATGTCCAGTTCGTTTAACTTCTAAGAAATTATATTGTTGTCACATAAAAGGCTATGCTGATAAACTGGAGGATCTGGTTTTCCATACACCCTGAATTGATGATTCAGGACCAAAGTGATTGTTGCAAAATATTTCATTGTTTTTTCATGTAGTGATTTGCTCCACATAGTTAACATCCTGTAATGTTATGTTTTCTTTCCTTTTTTCCTTCCTCCCCTTTCTTCCTTTCTCCTCCCTTCCTACTTCACTCTTTCTTCTGCTCTCCTCGTCTTGAGATTTCAATGGGATGTGAAAATGGTTTGCTCTGTTTTTGCTAAAAAAATATCTTGAGATTTTGATGGGGATTGGTTTGAATTTGTGAGTTGATTTGGAGTATTGGAGTCTTATAGGGCTTCCAACCCATAAAAAGGACTTTTCCATTTATTGGTCCCTCTTTAATGTCTTTCAGCAGTGTCATTTTAAGTGTTGTCAGGTGTGTAGATAGGTTTTGTTATGAATGCCTACATGTGCATTTTCCTTTCATTGTAAGAATTTTGCATGGGAGGGAAATTGATTCTTGGGCTTCATTTGCAATCTTAATCTAACTATATACATTTCTCTGATATACTTTTATCAGAATTAAGAAAATAGAAGACCACAAAGACTGAGAAACTTGCCTGTTGCTGTTAGAATTGGTAGCTCTAGTGTTCAAGCCACTCTGCCCCAAAAGAGTTCTTCATTACTCTGCTGTCTTGAAAAATTGTCCTGCTAAAAAGGCAGAAAGCAGGTAATATAGACAGTTGATTAGAAAACATGTTTAACTGACACAGAGTTGTGATGTTCAACCAGTTAAAAGTACTGAACCCTTATTTGAAAAAATTTTTTTTTCCTGTGGAATTCTTTAAAATCTGTCTGAATAATTTTGTCTTGGAGTTTTCTTTGGTCAGTTAATTTTAGGTACTATATATCAGATTATGTATGCTTTTCAATTTTGAATCAAAGTATTACAGATTCAGTCTATAAACTATATGAATTATTGCCTCATATACTTTATTCTGCTTTGTCAATGTACCTGCCTTTATTATAAATGTAAATGACATTGACTTTTTTAATGGAAGATGATGTGTTTGAGTCTATGAGTACTAGTATGCTATCTTTGTAGTATGGTTTGGATGCTTTTGATAATTTTTTTTAAAAAAAATCATAAAATTTTATTAAAACAAAGATACCCAATATTGCTCCATATTTTCATATAAAAAAATGAAGTCTTGGGAAATTTAACTGGCTTGTCTGATGTTGAACAGCTAATAAATTGTAAGCAGGCAAAAATTAGTTTTTAAAGACAAGTCATAGCGTAGCATTTTTTATGCTTGGTTTTCACGGTTGGTTTTTGTTAAGCTGAACATATTAAATTATTTTGTTTCCAAGGCCCATCATTTACTCTTTGTAGAACAAACAAATACACACATACACACACACATACACACACACACACACACATACACACACACAACAGGAATGGACTCTCTTTTGGCCTTGGTGTGCTTCACGAAGTTTTAATGGTTTTCATCTAACTAGCAGGCTCCAAGGCCATGTACTTCCACCAAAGCAGTGGTCCATGTTGGGCTTTATGTAGTGGATGACCTACAAGAGTTTCATTCGCTCATAGGTGGGGCTTCTGGAAGTGATTGATCCTGAGGCCACTGCTGACTTGCTCTTAGGAGATGGAGCCTGATCAGGAGAGGTGGTCACTGGGAGTGGACATACATGTGTGAACAACACACTTATTTGCAAGCCCTGTAACCAGGATGTTTTCCCTGAAACAGAGGTGTTAAAAATGTACAGGATTGCAAGATGGCTGACTGAGTGGTGGCACAATAAGCCTCTCTGAGGAAAAAAAAAAAAAAAAATAACTCAGACGCTGGAATCTGGCAACATGGAGAAAGCCAGACAAAAGGAGAGGAATTCTCACAACCCAGGAAGAAACTGAGGAAAAAGAAAAAGAAAAAAAAAGAAAAAAAGAAGAAAAGGAAACATGGACAGAGGCCTGGAGCCGGGCAAGCCCCGATCGCTGTACCGGCATGTCTTAAAGTCAGGTGACTCACGAGCGAGCTGAGATCAAGGCCCTGCTGAGAGCGGGGGTTGGTGAACTCCAAACCCTCCACTGGAGGAGGCACTGAGACAGGGAGGGGAAACAGCTAGTCGAGCTGCATGAACTTTGGTGAGTAACGGGAACTGGAATCCCCAAACCAGGAGGACTGGCTGGGCGACATTTTGGAGTTGGGCAGGGCTGGCTTGAATCAAAACCTGAGGCAGCATCTGCTGATGACTCGTAGTCCAAAGCAGATTGGTGGGATCTGCTCTGGCAGGGCCATGCCCCTGTTTGAAACCCAATAGCCAGGGACGAGGCTTTTCGGGGCCAGAGGCATCCCCAGGGAACACACAAACTTGTTGAAGCATAAACTGGTTGACTGGCATAGAGGGAAGAGCCAGCTCTCAGCATGCAACTCTCAGATCCACAGCAGACTGGGGGGCGGTACTTCCCTAGCAAGTGCGCTGCAGAAAAATTGTAAGTGATAGGAAAGGCCCAGAGACCTCCACCACCCACCTGTCTGAAGGGGACCGAAAACATGATAAGACAGAGAAAGAGAAAAAGGTCCCCAACTGCGGAACCAGGGAAAGTGAGTCCAACAGAGGTAAATGCAGAGGAGGTTAAGAGCAGCAAACCTGTAATGTCAGAGACAGCCTCATTGGAAATAAAGAAATACATCCGTGACCTCATCATCGAATTTAAATCTGAAATTCTAACTCAGGTGAAGCAAGATATAAGAAGATTAATAAAAGAAGTCCTGGGTAATCCTCAAGTAGACACAAATGAAAGAATAGAGGAACCCAGAGAAAAAAGAGAAGCCTTTGATGAAGAATATAAACAAAACCTAGAATACATGAAACAGATCCAAAGAGAATATCAGGAAATTAAAAACTCCATTGAAAGCTGGCAAAACCTTTTAACAGAAACTAAAGACAAACTTTCAAAACTTGAAGATAGATTTGCAAAGTATGATCATGAAAGGAAGGATCTCTTAAAAATAACAAGGAACCAGGAAGCAACGATACAAAGGCTAGAAGATGACAAGAGGATTTATAACCTAAGAATAAAATATGTGAA